>MU865436.1:0-66776 GCA_033297215.1 Podospora fimiseda
GGCGAAGCCAGAGAGAACTAGAACTCTTCAGACAATTTCAGACAATTTTAAAGCCCAAATGCTTTCCTTGCTCCCAGCCGTTGCTCTGTAAATACCCGTGACAGCGTGCATTCTCTATGCTAACCGCCAACTATAATACATGTTGGAGGGTACAGTAGACCCTAACCCTCCACAAGACGTCATCCCAGCCAGCACTCTGTCAGATTGAACAAGGCCTAGTCAAGATCTGGTTAGGGTTGACAGTGGCGAGATTCCATCATGCCGTGATGGATCAATGTGAGCTGAGAAATGAACAATGGAAGCTGAACAACCAACTCAGTTGGGTTAGCGCAAATCACACAGAGTCTTGGGTCACTGATGTACATTCTTATAAGTATGAGGTTCTTTGAGTAGAGAAGCAAGCGAATCAATCAAGCAACTTTCTAAACACAATCATCTGAAGTCCACATCCTGAAGAGTGCAGTGTTTCCAACACACTCCACATCTGCGACTGCAGAGATTTCTCCTCCAACAACGAACAATGAATATACAATCATTCCAGTCGTTCCGTTGGCGCTCCTACACCTCACTTGGGTCTTGCTTGGTATAACCACTGCTCTCTCTACGCTTCCGTTCTTAACGACGAGCTTGACAATCCGCGCCCACGCCCACGCCCGTGATCCGAAGCGGATTGTTGCCAGCCTGGTGCACAGGTGGGGTCGATGCGAGCCCCGCTTTTCAAAATATTCCCAGGATGACCACGACAGAAGTGAGATCGCTTTCCATGTAAGAAGCGGCGACGAGACGCTAATTGCCGGCACTCTATCCTTAGGCTCGCAGGGGACTCCGCCGGATCGCCCCAGTTAATGATGCTCTCGACGACGCGACCATCGAGTAAGTTCCACCGGTCGAACGCATAGAGGCACTTCTAACCGGGCAGCATTATCGCAATCCACGGGTTGGGTACCGAGTCGCCGCGAACATGGGAGTTTAAGAAAAAAGAAGGAGATGGGGTTGTGAACTGGCTGTCGGACCGTGATATGCTGCCGGCAGCCCTACCAACGGCCCATATATTTACCTACGACTGGAATGCAAACTACTTCGCGGATACACCCGTGCAAACGCTGCTCGGCCATGCCGATACGCTACTCGGTCTTATCGCCGAAGGTCGCCGTTCGCCAACACAACCCATTATCTTCGTCGCTTCTTGTTTTGGAGGTCTAATACTGGCCGAGGTATGTCCCTAGATACGTGGACGGCGGGCAGTGGTTAACCCCCCCAGGCGATCAATCGAGCGGCCCAGGAAGGCAGTGCTTATAGACATATTCTGCTTTCCACTGCCGGCATCGTGTTTCTCGCCACTCCATTCCACGGTAGCGATGCTGCAAAGCAGGCTCGGTGGCAGGTGCTGGTTTCCGGCATTCTGGGAGAGCAGACCTCCAACCAGCTCATACAAGACCTCGAGCAGAAACACGACTTCGTTCGCCAGCGAGTTCAGAAGTTCACTGAGATTGCTAACGCCGAGGCGGTGCGGCTACCTCTGAGTTGCTTTTTCGAGACAAGGAAGACGGAGATGTTAAGACGCATTCTATCACCGGGGTGGGCGAAGAGGCTGGCTACGGGTGTCACCTACAAGATTGTACGTTAATTTTTTCGCTGTTTGTGATATTCAACTGACCTTGATAGCTTGTGACGGAGTCTTCGGCCTGCCTGCATGGTTTCCCTCGCCAAGGCCTGGACGCGACCCATTCGGGGATGAACAAATTCCAGGGTCCAGAATGTCCCAACTTCAAACTGGTTAAAGATGCGGTCAAGCAATTCGCTGGAAACGCATCAGCCGTTTTAACACGCCGGACGAACTGTAAGCTGATCTCCTTCTGGGTGAGCTGATGCGGCCAGAATAGTGCTAACATGGTGAAGCAACCGTGAAGCGACACTGGATTGTCCCGTTTGGCCGTAATAGGGAATTTGTCGGGCGCGAAGCAATTCTCGCCGATCTACTTACGAGGATCTTTCCTAATACAGACAAACATGACTGCCAGCGGACCGCCATCGAAGGTCTGGGAGGGGTTGGAAAGACACAGATCGCGCTGGAGGCCGCTTTTCGCATCGGCGACGCGCTGCCGGACTGCTCGGTCTTTTGGGTTCCCGCTGTGGATGCCACGACTTTTGAGAATGCATACCGCGCTATCGGCCAGCAGCTCAGGGTACCGGGAATCGAGGAAGAAAAAGCAGATGTCAAGACACTTATCAAGGCGGCCTTGAGCCGCGAGAGTATGGGTAACTGGTTTTTGATAATCGATAACGCCGACGATGTAAACCTATTCTTGGGCGACACCGCCCTTGCCGATTATCTTCCATTTAGCCGGAAAGGGTCTATTCTTGTCACAACCCGAAACCACGAACTTGGACTAAGGGTGGTGGAGTCTAAAAGTCATATTATCCCAGTTGAAGAAATGAGCAGACATGAGGCCTTTGAGATGTTAAAGAAAAACCTCAAGGCAGACCAGATGAGCGACACGAGAAGCAATGACGCACTGCTGGAGTTTCTTACCAACCTCCCTCTAGCAATACGGCAGGCGTCTGCTTATATGGCCAAGAAGCAGATCTCAACTACGGAATACCTTGAGCTGTGCAAGTCCAGTGACGAAGATATGATTGAACTGTTGAGCAAGGAGTTTGAAGACCGACATCGCTATAAGAACATTCAAAGTGCTGTCGCTGCAACTTGGCTCATTTCATTCCAACAAATCTTAGATCACGACCCAGTAGCGGCTAACTACCTCAGATTTATGTGCTTCCTGGCCGGGAAGAATATTCCGCAATCCCTGTTGCCGCCAGCGGGGAGGCTGAAGACTGTTGAAGCAATCGGGACCCTCAAGGCGTATGCGTTTATCTCCCAACAGAATGAGTCAGATAGCTACGATATCCATCGGCTGGTTCAGATATCAATGATAAGCTGGTTAGCTCGAAAGGGAGAGCAAAAGGAATGGACGGCCAAAGTTTTAAAACGGCTTCAAGATGTGTTTCCTTGGCCCCGACACGAAAACCGAGAAGAGTGGATAAGGTATCTTCCTCATACGCAACATGCTCTTCAGCTATGGAAAAGAACAGATGACGAGAAAGCGACAGCAGACCTTTTGTTCAAAGTAGGTGAGAGCTTTCGCCTTTTAGGGAAGTATGAGGAGGCCGAGCAGATGCATCGGCAGGCCCTACAGCTATGTGAGAAGGTGTTGGGCAAGGAGCATCCCGACACGCTTACTAGCATGAATAGACTTGCGCTTGTGCTGGATAGCCTGGGGAAGTATGAGGAGGCCGAGCAGATGAATCGGCAGGCGCTACAGCTAAGGGAGAAAGTATTGGGGAAGGAGCATCCCTCCACGCTTACTAGCATGCATAACCTTGCGGTTGTGTTGGCTAGCCAGGGGAAATATGAGAAGGCCGAGCAGATGCATCGGCAGGAGCTACAGCTAAAAGAGAAGGTGTTGGACAAGGAGCATCCCTCCACCCTTACTAGCCTGAGTAGCCTTGCGAGTGTGCTGGGCAGGCGAGGAAAGTATGAGGAGGCCGAGCAGATGCATCGGCAGGTGCTACAGCTAAGAGAGAACGTGTTGGGCAAGGAGCATCCCGACACGCTTATTAGCATACATAACCTTGCGCGTGTGTTAGCTAGCCAGGGGAAGTATGAGGAGGCCGAGCAGATGAATCGGCAGGTGCTACAGCTAAAGGAGAAGGTGTTGGGCAAGGAGCATCCCGACACGCTTGCTAGCATACATAACCTTGCGCGTGTGTTGGCTAGCCAGGGGAAGTATGAGGAGGCCGAGCAGATGAATCGGCAGGAGCTACAGCAATGTGAGAAGGTATTGGGCAAGGAGCATCCCGAAACGCTTACTAGCATGAGCAGCCTTGCGAGTGTGCTGGGCAGGCGAGGAAAGTATGAGGAGGCCGAGCAAATACATCGGCAGGAGCTACAGCTAAGTGAGAAGGTATTGGGCAAGGAGCATCCCGACACGCTTGCTAGCATGAGTAGCCTTGCGCTTGTGCTGGATAGCCAGGGGAAGTATGAGGAGGCCGAGCAGATGAATCGGCAGGCGCTACAGCTATATGAGAAGGTGTTGGGCAAGGAGCATCCCTACACGCTTACTAGCATGAGTAACCTTGCGAGTATGCTGGATAGCCAGGGGAAGTATGAGGAGGCCGATGTCACACGGTTCCCGCTGACAGCATCCAATACAGTGTACTTGGCCACTCCACACAACAACCACCATGCCAAAGACCCTCCACAGCCTACCAGTATACTAGGGCAGCCGAAGGAGGGTTATGCTATGCAAGAGGAGGTGCCCGATGACCAGTATACTGAAGGATGGTTGGTCAAGAAGGTCGCCGACGCGGGAAAGATCTGCAGGATGGCTGCAGAAGCCACTGAGTCATAATGACTGTTCTCTTTGTAACCGTCGGGTGGCCAGGAAGGCCTTTGACGGAGAGAAGTAGTGGCCACGGAAGTACGAGGGCCCAGGAGGGACCCTACGAGTATAAATAAGGCCTTGGTTTTCCAAGTTAGAACGTTGGGAGGACAAGGACCTTGGGCCGTTACAGTTTATTATATTGATTTGAATACAAGCCTATTCCAAGCCCATGATACATGCCCTTGTCACAATACCTCGTGATAAACCTTGAGTCGATAATGAGCTCTGCAGTAGTCGTAAATACAGTCAAACCATGCGACTTGGTGGTGTAATCCGTGACATAGTAGTGAGAGAGGTACATCGTCGGGATGTGATTTTTCTTGAGTACCTTCGACAGGTTCGTCGGTTCCGTAAATCGTGGGTCGTCTAGGTCTGATATAGATTTCTTGCCAGTCTCTTTCTCCTATCCACCATTCTTCCTTGTCGCTCATGTCTCAAATGTCCTCGAGTTGTTCGTTTCTCTCGGCTATAGGGCTTGGGGTGGAGTCGAGGCGTAATCCATTACGTCGACAAGATGTTCTGGAATGGTTCCTGGTTGTGCATCCGGCACGAGGTTCTCCATCGTGGCGTTTATCATCAGCCGGTGGAGCGTGTCGTCATCTTCGCATTGTATCATCCTAACGACACGGTCGGTGTCTGCGAACTGTACCGTTTTGGCCTCGGGTACTGGTTTGAACTCTGGTGATCGGCATTCTCGCGCAAAGTGTCCCATCTTGTCGCAATTGAAGCACTTGACCTTGGACTTGTCTTTGGGTTTGTCGCCATACTTGCGCTGTGGACCTTTGCCCTATTGAGCTGCTCCGATATTCATGGGTCCCAAATGGGTTCCCCAGGAAATACTCTTATGCTCGTATTTCTTCTTCGTGTTGGCCTTGGGAACTTGAGAGTTGCGATAGATTCATTTGTCTTCCATGGATCGCTCGAAGAGTCGGTTGTCGATAATAATGGCTTTGTTGATGTATTAATCGAGTGTTAAAGCGTGTTGGTCTTCTTTGATCAGTTCGTCCTTGACCTTGGGTTTCAGTCCTCTGTAGAACTTGTTCTTCAGAGCAGTGTCGGCCCAATTGACTCTGAATGCATCTCGGCGAAAGAGTGTTGCGTACGCCGAGGCTGAAGTGGTCTGCGTGAGTCGTTCGAGCCAGTCCTCGGCCGCCTTCTCCTCGTTGGGCTCGCCATACATCTTCTTGATTTCTCCTTGAAACTTCGCCAATCCGTTGTCGAAGAGTTTCGCGTAGGGATCTCCTGCTCGTCTTCCGCATAGTCGACATAATTCCCGAGGATCCCACCGAACCATTGCTTGGGGTCTCCTCTGAGGAAACTGGTGGCATACAACAGTTGAGATTCAGGGTCGTTGATGCCGTACAGACGAAGGCTGGTCCTAATATGTGACAACCAGGAAGGGAGTTCCTGCTTGCTTCCGGTGAAGACAGCGGACTTGCCAACCTTAGCGGCGATCTTGGGGGTGTTGTCACGAGTCGTGCCCCGAAGTGTGGTTTGTAGGCATTTGATCTCTTCCTTGAGGTCGTTTTTCTCACCAATGATCTTCTCCATGTCGGCGAGTTTCTTGACGACAGCGTCGACTTTGGTCACGACGTCCTCAAAGTCGTAGTCTTCCTCGTCAGAGTCGTCTCTGTCATTCCCAGCAAGTTGCGCCGTTCCGGGTACGTCATCGAGAGACATCATCGTCGCCGGGGCGGTTGTTGTTGCTGGAAGAGGGGTTGGGCGGAGTTGCCATGGTGGTAGAGGGCTGTTATGTCTGAGCACAACGTTCGATCTTGATTGACGCAAGCAACGTGTTACAACCCCTGCACCAGAAGTGGATACATAATGCAAGGCAGTACGCCAAAGGTGAATGACAGGATAATCGAAGGTTGTGGCAAGTGTCTCAGACAAGGGGTTCACTGTCAACAACAGTTTGTTCTAACAAAGAGCTATTGAGAATAGATTGTAGACAAATGAACTGTACATTGCTTGCGTGAAGAATCAGATTCTCCTGGATGGGGACTGCTGCGCACTCCCCCTACATATAGGAAGTTTGTTTACATTGTCACGGCGCTGGTCCTGGGCCTGGGAAACACAGGGGAAAGCCTACTATATAAGCCATTCAAGTGCAAGTTCTGGGGATTTGTAGTCTTGTATCCTTTTGTAAGGGCATGGCTCACTGGGCAGAATTGCTCTCAGTACACGCCGTGACATACATACATACATTTCTGAAGTGCCTTTGTACCATGCTCGCTCTGCTTGCTTGGCAGCGAGCACAGCGAGCAGCTTCTGGCTAATTAGATGTAAACATGTGGGTTAGTCCAATGATTGGATGAGACTCATCCCGCAGTTATTTATAATAAATAACTCTTAACTAACGTTAACGTTAAGTTAATAAGCTTCATATTTCACTTAATATAAAGGAGCATTTTAAAGAAATATATAACAACACAAAGGAATAAACACTGCAATAAACTTAAACCATTTAAACCGTCAACGACAGGAAGATTCTGCAGGATAAGATAGCCAGCTATCTGGAAATGTTCCAGAATAAGACGGATTTAGTGCCCACTTACCCAGGTACCATTCACGACAGGTTATTTGAAGCCACATACGGCCATGTCAAAGACGGAAAATCATGCGAAGAGTGTGGCTGTACCGGCCAGCTACTGCCGCGCAAACGCCTACAAGGGGATAGTCCAAAGCCTGCCATTCATTTCGGCTTGATTGCATCTGCCGACACGGTGATGAAGTCTGGCAAACATCGTGATGTCACTGCACGGCAAGAAGGCGTTTTAGCTTTTGAAATGGAGGCTGCTGGAGTATGGGATATATTCCCCTGTGTGGTGATCAAAGGTGCTTGTGACTACGCGGATAGCCACAAGACCAAAGTTTGGCAGCGGTATGCAGCAGCAACAGCAGCAGCATGCATGAGGGCCTTCTTAGACAACTGGATACCTTCACAGACAGGTGCGTGTTTTTTATCTCGTCAGCCTTCTGCAAAAGGTTTGATAGGATGCTTACCGACATGTACATGTCTTAGAATCTGGCTTGGACCAAAAGCAAAGTACAGGACCTTGGTGTACGTAATTACCCTCATGGTTGCATTATTGAACCAATTTATTCTTACAAATTCATAGTTTATGTTCCTTACCCAGAAAATGAATCTTTCATCGGTCGGGAATCGATTCTTCAGAAGCTCCAACAGCAGTCTATGAAACCTGCGTCAAAGATCGCACTTAGCGGCCTCGGTGGAATTGGGTTAGTTCATACATCATTTCATCAAGTTTGCGTCAACTAACCCGGAATAGAAAAACACAGATTGCTTTGGCACACGTTTACTGGCTCCACAAGACAAGCCCAGATGTCTCAATCTTTTGGGTACATGCACACAATGCCGAGAAATTTCGGCAATCTTTCATGTCAATTGCCCAAGAATGCCAGATACCGGGCAGTTTTGATCCCAAGGCTGACATCCTACTTTTGTTGAAAAGATGGCTGGAAAGGAAAGAAAGTGGCCGATGGCTAATGGTTATCGATAATGCCGATGATACTCACCTCTTTTTTGGCATGCCTAAGGAATCAGTGAGTAGAGATGGATTAAAAGATGAAGGAAGTCTTGGAAAGTATATTCCTGATTGTGCTCACGGATCTATCATCATTACTACCAGGAACAAGGAGACAGCCTCACGGCTTGTCAAAGGGAAACGCCCAATTGAAGTTGAAAAAATGGATCAGGAAGAGTCGAAGCAGCTATTGCAAGAGAAACTTGAAGATGATGGCCTGGATCCAGAAGATTTGTCGACACTTTCATCTCGATTGGAGCACTTGCCGCTAGCATTGATCCAAGCCGCTGCTTTCATACACGAAAAGAGCATATCGGCTAGTAGGTATCTGCAATTGCTCAACGAAAGCGATCAAAACTTTGTGGATTTGCTTAGCAATGAATTTGAGACGGTTGGCAGAGACTCGGAAGCTCCTCGCGCAGTTGCAGAAACTTGGATTCTTTCGTTCAAACAAATCAGACGTCAAAACATGTTTGCCAGCGAACTTCTTTCGTTGATGAGCCTATTTAATCGGCAAGGTATTCCGCATGAATTTCTCTCCGATTACGCCAAAAAGAAGCAAGAGCTGGAGTTGAGGGGAGAAATACAGCTCGTTGTGGCTCTGGGGGTATTGAAAGCATTTTCTTTTATCGCTGAAGACAAGTCAGGTAGCTTTGATATGCACCGGCTTGTCCAGTTAGTGACTCAAAAGTGGCTCACTAGAGAAAACAAGGTGTGCCTATTCGCCAACCAGGCGGTATTAACGGTGTCACACATATACCCGTATGGAAGTTATGATAATTGGGTTATTTGCAGCAACTATCTTCCCCACGTATACGCAGTCCTCAATATTGCGGCTACCGAATCAGATGAGGAGAACCTTGGGAGAGCAGCTTTACTTCACAACGTTGGTGGATATTTCTTGTATAAAGGTGAATATGAGGAGGCGGAAGCATGTCTGATAAAGGCTATAGAAATACGGAAAACAGATCTCGGGGCCGATCACCCCTCTACGCTGACCAGCATGGCCAACCTGGCGTCGACGTACAGGAATCAGGGCCGGTGGGAAGAAGCCGAGAAGCTGGACGTGCAGGTGATGGAGACGAGCAAGACGAAGCTCGGGGCCGATCACCCCAACACGCTGACCAGCATGACTAACCTGGCATCAACGTTTTGGAATCAGGGCCGGTGGGAGGAAGCCGAGAAGCTGTTTGTGCAGGTGATGGAGACGAGCAAGACGAAGATCGGAGCCGATCACCCTTACACGCTGACCAGTATGGCCAACCTGGCGTCGACGTACGGGAATCAGGGCCGGTGGGAAGAAGCCGAGAAGCTGTTTGTACATGTGATGGAGACTCGCAAGACGAAGCTCGGGGCCGATCACCCTGACTCGCTGAACAGCATGGCTAACTTGGCCGTCACTTGGAAGCAGTTAGGCCGTTATCATGACGCGCTCCACTTAATGCAGCAGTCTGATGAAGGCTATAACCGGGTACTGGGTCCAGATCATCCGCATAGAATAAATTATCAAAGTTAATTGACTAAGTGGCTCCCAGAAGGTGGCAAAGAGATGGCATGTGTAGGAACTTGAACCCATAAGAGAAGGAACCACTTTTTCAGTTAAAACTTGAAAGAGGTTGATAGGTGTATCTTACGCAGTCTAGAATGTTCAGTTTATATTAGACGCTGGGCTGCATAATGTACTTGACTACTGTTAGCAATTCTTCTTCTTGAGTGCTGAAATCGTTGACCAATATTTTGGATATGCTCGGCTTCTTGCCTCGGGATGCCTCTTCCGGCCGACTTGCGATATACCATGTCAATTCAGTCGCGAATAAAGTCAATTGCAAAGTGAAGAAGAAAGGAAGGAAAATTCCAAAGGCTGGCCTGCAGCCGGGACCTTTGTGGATAGCTACAGAGTACGCAAGTTCGTAAACAACCCCGTTGCCTGGGCAAGAAGCGGAGATACCGCTGGCAGAGATCATTGCTGGGGAAGAGGAGTGGGAAGTTGACCGCATTGTGACCAGCCGTACCTACTATGGAAAACTGCAATACCACGTGCAGTGGTGGGGGTCAGTGACAAGATAAACCGGAAAGCCGGCTGCGGCAACAGGCGTCCCTCAGCCATACTTGGCACTTCTGCCGTTTTATTTGATCATTGATGCAAGCTTACCCAGCCACCTCCCAGTCGAGGAGCACATTCCGGTTCGAGTTGATGATGATACCAATGGAAATATTTTATTCAAGCCTTGTTAGAGAAATACTAGGTAACAAAAGAATACCTTTACCAAAGCGTTCCTAAAGTGCAGTCGATGGAAACCAACCGGACTTGCACCTTCCCTACTCCTATCCTTTCATATTTCTTGCCCCTGTCTTTGTTTCCATGCTTCCCTTCATCTTTATGCTGATTTGGACCCTCATACTTGCCCCGTATAACAAGAATATAGTAGTATCTTCTAGCATCCTCTTCCTCATCGTCTTCTTTCTCATCGTTCAGGGTACCAACAAGGATACATTTACAATCCTGGAGCTGGATTTGATCTCCCATATCGAGCCATAAAGAACCAACTTTCTCCGTCCCAACCATAATATCATAATTTTCCCCATTTTCTTCCACTCGGTAGCCTTCACCAAAGTTCCTCACTTTGATATTCAGCGCCCGTCCATCATCAGCAAAACAAAGATCGTCGCGGTGTGGGACAAGGAATTGATCCGTTGGCTCCAAGATAAAATCAATGCCTCCAGAATATGCCATCCAAGACCACGATGGCACTTGTTTCTTGTACTCGATTGGTGGGTTGCTGTCCTGCCTTCGCTTCCACAAAAGAAGAGAAGACAAAAAGAGCTGGAAGATTCCGTAGTGTGAACTGGTTTCCAGGACCTGTTCTATACGTATAATCAGACTGTTAATCGCAATAGCTCTGTCGGTTTCTTCGGTAATCCCGGATGCCGAATATTTCACAAACAAAAACTGAATGAATTGGACAGTCCGCTCATACCCAGACGTGTAAAGTCTGTTCGGAAACCGAGGATCGAGGATGAAGTATTGCTTCCCAAACGGCCTGGAGTAAAATAAGAGTCTGTATACATGCAGCGTTTAAAGATCAAACTTACGGCTCTAATTTGGTACACAGTCTGCACTTGAGTTCGCTCACGCGTGTAAATAATTGTAGAGGGACCGCATATCCCATAGGGATGGAGGCACCGCCTCCAGCGGTGTAAGATCAATAATAATAATAACTTACGGCTCTAATTTTGTGAGTTGTTCACATATCACCCCGTCTCCACATTCGCAATATACGTGTGACCCAGTGAAATGGATGGTTCGCCGGGATAGCACACGTTCCTGTAAAACCCAAGCCCTTTTCATAAGAGGACCTGCATCCACATCTTTGTCGAAATCGCATTTGCAAGGTGAGGGGGTTGAGTAATTTTGTGTTTGACCATCTAGGGGATCTGACTGCGGCTTAAGAAAACCATCTTTCCAGCTATCCGCTGAAGTTGCGGCAATTGTACAGTAGGTATTGGCGAAGATGTCTTGCATGGTGTTAGCTTGGCTTTCCCAGTCACCACCATCTCCTTGGATAATGCAGAGGGCATCTATTCAGAGATATTGTTTCCCAGTGCTCGAGTGACCTCAATCGCATCCTGGAATGTCTTCAGCAAGTCATCGGAAGAGAAACCCCCCAAACGATGATCGTGGTTTTCCAGGGTCGTACAAAACCGACTTTTATCAACTGATGTGGGATTTCCCCAGCAATGTGACAAAACAAGATAGTCTTCATACAGAAATTGTTTTTCTACTAGAGTCAGTTTCCCAGAGATGGAGCCATCAATGAAGATAATCCTCTTGGGCCAAAATTTTCTTTCTCTTGGTGCCGGCTTGCAACCGCTGTGGTGATTGTCACAGTGCTGAAGCCACTTGCGCAACAGCCGAGCATTCGAAACGCATCCCGTCGAATGGCTCGAGACATAGTTAGACACTACAGTTGATGCCGATTCACTAGAAAATGTTCCAATGAATGGATCATAAATTGAACGTTCCCATGAAGATGCCGATTTACTAGAACATGTTCCAATGAATGGATCATGAGTTGAACGTTCCCACGATAGCTCCTCTGGCTCATATTCCTGCATTTCTGTGACCGCGATGGTACGGCCGAACGGGACAATCCAGTGTCGCTTCACGGTTGCTTCGCCATGTTAGCACTATTCTGGCCGCATCAGCCCACCCAGGAGGAGATTTTCAGCTTACAGTTCGTCTGGCCGCCTTTTGCCTCTTCAATAAGTTGTTTATCGAGGTGGTGGTCAGTTAAAATAGAAGGTAAGTCGGTTAGACAGCAAAGGTCGGTCTCATTAGTCTGACGGAAACTGGGTAGAGGGCGGCGATTCACTGGTATTCTTAGTATACTGTATTATAGTGAGGAATGGGCGACTTACATCGAACCCAATTTCCTACAAGGAAGTCTTTGGTTGCCGCGGCGGCTGTTTCAGTGGCATAACCCTGAAACTTCTTATTTTTGTGGCAGTCTGCGTAATCACATGCGCCCTTGATGACTATCCAACTCGGGAATCCTTTGCACATGCCCCCTCCATATCAAACGCAATATCATTGGTCTGCTTCGCTATATCGTCTCGTAGTTTTCCCGACCTCATAACAGTATCTCCAGATGCCAGAAATCCGAAGTGGATGACAGGGTTGTGTGACTCTCTGAGCCTCATCTTGGTCTCCAACCCTTCCTCTGAGCACCCTAATTCTTCGCAGGCTATTTTGACAGATAGATCGCAAACTTTGTTATCAGTACACTCCGAACAATCAAGGGATTTGCGGTGTCTGTGGACATAGTCTGGGCGAAAGAGCTTGTCCCACTTCCGACCAGGATATGCAGCGGAGTCTCCAAGACTCTGTTGCAGATCTTGAAGACCTCTAAAGATATTTTCCTGCATCAATTTCTTTCTTGTTGGGTTTTTAACTTGTTGATTACCGAGGAGACATCAAATCCTGATTGTTGGACGGGGTATATCTGGCGGTATTTACCGACTAGCTGTTTCCCCAGGTCGTACTCAACGATTTTGTCACTAATGACGACATCTCCTAACAGAACTTGATCATCAGATCCGGCAGGAATACCGCCGCAGATGCCGACCAACACTGCCAGCCTGAGACTTGGAAAGCTCCTGCCAAGATGTGCAGCGATAGTTGCATAGGAGACTTTGCCCACGCGAGGCAAGTGAACGAGAACGACGCTGTGGGGTCCAATTGAGCCGATTGAGTATGCATTCGCATCGTTGGGTTGTATTTCAAGCTTCATAACGTCCCAACGTTCCTCAAACAGTTCACTGACGGTGGTGGCTTCGAGGGGCAGCGCGCACATGATAGCGATACCAAAGTCGCAACAACCGGGTGGTGTGCCGTCAGGCCTCGATGAGACAATCTCAGCAGAACTGATCGTGGTCATCCTGGGAATATTCTGAAAAGCGGGGCCATCGCTCCACGCATTTATTTCATGACTCACGTCGTCACGGAATCGAAACGCATGTAAATGTGTGAACAGAGGTTTCAGGAAGTAATTATTTCCAGGAGGGGAGCGGTCGTATTCAAGAGTCGAACCAGTCGCGGGATCATGTATGCCGGACCAGAAATCAAAATTGAACGTCGCCCCATAGATATCCGGTAATATTGAAAAACAGTTCCAATGGCAAACTTTGGAGGGACGGCGCCATATTGAAGAGATGTTGATGGGGGCGAAGTTGGAAGAAATTCAGCCAAACACGTCACGTTCTAGCGCCAACAAACGTGATCTGAGAAACCAATTAATTAAAATTTCTTATCTTGAGTGACTGCAGCTTATCATCTTATGACATTTCGAAATGTAGCTACATTAAGCCTAAACAGGCAGTATAATTCAAAATATATTCCTTTTATTAGTAGATCAATCTTGCAGAGTTGACTTGCATCCTTTCATTCAATCATCAACATCATCATTTATCTTATTACTTATGGTCTCATCAAATATATCCGATTTTCTGTCCTGACAGATAGGCACAAAGAAAAAAGAAAAAAATGTAACAACAGCGAGGAAAGGAAGGGGGAAAAAGAAAAAAAGAAAACTCCAAACCCAAAATCATCTCCTCCTCCCCCTTCCACCACCACCACCTTCCTCTTCCTCCCTCTCCCTGCTCCTCCTCTCAACCTCAATCATCACCTCCCTCTTCCTTCTCTTCCTCCTATCCCGCTCATCTTCACTCATCCCGGCCACACCAGAATCTGAAGAATCCCTACTATTACTACCGCTATTGCTCATTGGCTTCCTCCTCACGAATTTTCCTGAAATAGGTGGATATTTATTGTTATTATTATCCCTTGCTTCCCTGCGATTTCGTGGTGCGTTACTATTGACCATGGATACATAGCCTGAGTCTTCTGTTCTTTGTGTTGATGAAGCGCGGGAAGAAGATTGTCTATGTGAGGAAGAAGAAGGTGCTCTGTATGATGATTGTGGTCTGGAGGAACGTCGTGGAGGCTGTTGTTGGGATCTGATTGGGGTTGAAGGAGGATGAGCAGGGTGGGATTGAGATGATGGGCGAGAGGGAGGTTGGGTTGATGATGGGGCGCGAGAGTTGGAGCGGATGGGGGTTGTTGAGATTCGTTCGGGTGGTCTTTGGCTGGTGGATCGTCCACGGGGTGTGTCGGAGTGTCTTGATGTGGAGGATGCACGTGAAGGGGCTCGTGAAGAAACTCGGGGTGGGCTTGGTGATCTTGAACGGGATATATCCCGTGAGATAACCCTGTTAGAGGTTGTGTGAGTTGGGGGTGCGCGTGAAGGGGCTTGGCGCGGAGGTGATCTTGATCTTGAAGGCGATAACTGCCGACTGACAACCCTGTGGGAGATTGTATGGGTTGAAGGTACCCGTGAAGAGTCTCTGCGCAGACTGGGAGATTTTGATCTTGGATGAGATGATTCGCGGCTAACAACCCTTCGAGAGATTGTAGGTCTTTCCTGGATTAATGATCCAGGCTCCCGTGTTTCCGGCGGAGGTCGGGCTTCAACAATAAGAGGAGGGCGAGGTTCAATGGTAATCACTTGCGGTGTCGGCAATGGGCCGCTACGCCGTGCTGGCTGCTGCTGACCATTCCATGGAGATGGAATAGCGCCAGACATGAACGCATCTCCCGTCATTGTCTGGTAATACTGACCAGTGCGAGAGTACCCTGAGTACTGACTTGTGTCCGAATCTTCTTCCTCTATAACGATAGTATGATATCGTGCCCTCCCAACATCCACCGCAACAAAAGCAGCCTTTTGCCGCATCTGACGACGACTAAGAAGCGGCGGAGATGGGGAAGTCGTGTTTCCGAGTGTCGTCCCAGACGGCGTGGTCAACCGCGAGAATGAAATCCAATAAAGTTCGTCCTCGACAACTTTGGCATTCTGCTCAAACACAGCCAGTTCAACCTTTTCGTACACGTGTCTCGTTTTCTCCGGATATCGTTTCGCATAGCTACGGATGTCCCCCAACGCCTCCTGAAGCAATCGAGCATACCGCTTGCTTTCCACAAGGACATTCCTGTAATCATGCCTTGCGGCGTCATAATTTGCCCGCAGAACCATGGTAAGGGTGACAACATTGATCCAGAGAGCGCATTCGTGAAGTCGGTCATTGTACTGGTCAAGTCGATGTTCTCTGGACCCCGTGCCAAAGAACCAGTGCAGGAAAGCGCCCCAGATACTCTCAAAGTGTTTTTTGTGGTAGTTCATAAACTCCTTTAACGTCCTTTCCGCGTAGTTGATGAGCTTCATCGACTCGACGAATAAGTCTCTGGGAATTCCCTGGTTGCGGTATTGGCATGGACTTCTGCCGATTGCTGCATGGTGGTCGATCCATCGAATGTGGCCTTTCACATTTTCCAAGTGCTCTATGCATTGCAAGGCTTGCTTCTTGTGGAATCCCGTTCGGGGTCTGACGATCTTGGAAAACTCAGGGGAGTCTCTAAGAACTTCGACTGTGAACACCGTGCTATGAAGTGGTCAGTATCTGAGAAAGCAGCGGAAAAGATGATTTGCTTACGCAAGAACCGGCCAAGTTGTAGACGACATAATCATGCAAATTTGGGGCCTGGAATGTAGGGCAGCGGACCAAGTCCATGAGAGCAAACAGGTTGAAGGCTCTCTCACCTTTTTGGTCCATTGCGTTCACATACTTGTGTAACCCGCTTGGGTCACCTCGGTCGCGGCCAGCCAGACCACATATTTGCTTCTTTTCCGTTTTGGGGTAGATGTAAATTGAGATGACTCAGGGCGACCAATTAAATGGTAGTTGGTAGCCTGGTCATGCAGCAAGAAAGTCGCAGTTGGGGGCTGAGCAGTCTGCCTTGAGCTAATGCTACCCTACGTATGCAAGCGCCTTGGACCCAAAGAGACATACATAAATCCCTCTCTGAGCAACCACTTCGAGATCGAGATTACATAGGGTAGAATCTGCGAGAAACTGAGAATACAGGCTAATTAGCTTGGTGTCATTTTTATTCCTTCATGACCAAGTAGGCATATATCGAGTCCAATTAGTGGACTGATACACACCCTCAGGAACCGCACGTAAAGAGCTAAATATGATCCCAAGAATAACAAGACGTGCGGCAATATAAAGTCCTCCACAAATGACACCGACAAACCTGGCTGCTTGATCGCAGACTCGTCGAACTTTTTTCGCTTTCTCCAAGTGTCTCTCGATCTCATCAACCTTGGAGATGATGTAGTCTCTACAACAACCTTTCGGCAGTCTGGCGCGCTCTCTTGGAGTCAGGAGACCTCTAAGATGCAGTTCATAACTGCGCCATAGCTCAGACCCATTGCGCTCAATCTCTTCTGACCAGCCACTGACTTGAAGCTGTAAGTGTTTTGCGTAGAAGAATATCGCTTCGTTCGTTTGTCGATCCCCTGATAATAATCGCGGTTGGACGCTGCCCTCCTCAAATGCCAGACAATTCTGCTGGAACTGCCGGATCCGCTCCCAGATAGTCTCGAATTGAGTCTTTCGCTGCTTCATGCTAAGCTTCTGTTCTTTGGAAAGTTGTTCGGCTCCAGTATAAGTCGGTTTTGTGTTCCAGTCGCGAGGTCCGGAGGTGAGAAAAACACTCCATGACGGTGTTTCCCATCGTAAAGCAGCCGGTCGTTGTTCGATAAGAGTCCACCAAGAAGCTGGGAACTGTTCCAGTTTCTCCAGACAAAGATGAATAGCAGATGCACATTTCTGGTCATTAAAAGACCTCGAAACAAAACTCAGAATGAGAGCCACAACCAACGAAACGGCAGGTAAAGCCCCAGAAACAACGCTGGCTACCCTCCAAGCCGTCTTCTCGATATTCGTCGGAAACTCAAAATACCAAGCTAAGCAGTGCAAACCACCAAAAAAGGGGGACGACACCGCCAACAAGGTCCAGATCAACGGTACTTCTCCATCCATCCACACAAAGTCGTTGGACACTCTATCATCCCGAAGACGATCCAATGCCGGATTTTCGCTCGAGGGATACCACAACCGCGACATGAAAGAATGAACCTGATGTCCGCGGTAATCTTTCCGGCTCTTCAAGGTAGGCAATCGAAGAATAGTCGGCTGTAAAATATTCCTCGGTTTGCTCCAGTTGACCGCATACGTGCAAACAGCAAGCGCAGAGAAAGACAACGTCGCTACCTCAAGCTGCGTAAGCGGAAGTCCTGTTTGTCTTCGCGTCGCCACATCCAACACCAACCAGCTGATTTGACAAACCGCAATGGTTTTGGCAATCCAATCCGACTTGCTCTTATCTTCAATATCCTCCCGACTCAATTCAAACTGCTTCAACGGATGTGTCCCGTTCGAGTGTGGATCATCCGAATGAACAGTCAAATCATCTCCCCTAATAACTTCCAAATTCTTTGGTTGCTTCTCCCAATGAAGCCTCCTCCCAGACCTTCCTTTCGACCCTCCTCCCGAAACCCCAGGCGCCAATATCCCACCCATATTCACATAATAAGAATGCGTCAAAGTCCAAACCCTTTCCTCCAAAAAATATCCCTCAACTTTCCGTTCCACAATCTCCTGATACAATTCCCCATCACCTTTATTATGCTCTAACGTCCCAACTTCCCCCCTTGGAACGAGAAGCAACCAACACAACAACCTCTCCATCCTCGAGCCACCCTCAACCGTCCACTTCCAACCCCTCAAAAACCGTCCATCTCCCCGTCCATCAACAACCTCCCTCCACACAAAACCCCCCTCCATCCCCCTCAGCCTCCCCAACCCAAACAACGCAAACCTCAAATCACATACCCCCTTCGCAAACAAAAACTCCGGAAACAAAACATTAATCCCCATCCATTTCGCCTGTCTGACTCCTCTCGTCCACGCAGAATCCCCCACGGCCGGAACATTAAGATGCAACACAGTCCACGTACACACAAAAATCGTAGCCAAGCACTGATAAATTATTTTTAGTGTTCCTCTTCGGGTTGGATTATTTTCCCATCCGATTTTTTGCTCATGTTGTTGTTCATCATCTTGCTCTGCGAATACGACAGTAAAAAGAAAAAGTGAAAAATTAAAAATGGTTGTCGTTGGTCGTATCATTGCTTGTGTCGCGGTAACTTGGACTCCCAAACAAACGATGGGTGGAAATACATGTTTTGTACGGAATATCAGTGGGAGAAAGTGCAGTCGAAAAAGAAAAAGAAAAAGTGAAGTGGTAAAAAGTGTTGGGGTCCAAAAATACACTCCAGCGCGAAAGCCAGCCTCGTCATTTGTGATTGGATATAAACACTGCAAGCCAAGAACCACTTGGGAGAAACCATCCAAATCTGCCTTGCCGATGTCACACGATGGTGTACAGATCGAAACACAAGATCAATGTGTATTCGTGTGTGGCTTTTTCCCCTGGGTAATTAGAGACGTCAATCATTGCATTCAAGTCATTATATCATACTATGTCGTTCAATCTCCCTTTAAATCCTACTCAAAAGCAAACATCCGTGGACATTAGTGTTCGTCCTTTTTCCTCAACCCTTTCCCTCTGATCCTACAAATAATTAACCAAACAAAGCACCACCCAAACGGATGGCAACCGTCTTCGTCTCGGTGTAGTTTGCCAAAGCAGCCTCACCGAGCTCGCGGCCAATACCACTTTGAGCAAAACCGCCAAAAGGAGCCTGGTGATGAAGGTAGTTATAGCCTGTAGATAACTCAATTAGCTCCTGACTCAAAGATCACACAATGGACTCAAAAACTTACAGTTGACCCAAACGGTACCAGCGCGCAGAGCATTGCTGACGCGAATGGCAGTGTTGAGGTCCTTGGTGTGTACTGCCGCAGCGAGGCCATAAATAGTGTCGTGAGCTTGATGAAGGACCTCTTCCTCGGTGTCAAACTTGGCAATGGCGCAAACGGGGCCGAAAATCTCTTCCTGCATAATCTTCATGTCGGGCTTGACGTTGGTAAAGATTGTTGGCTGAATGAAGTAGCCCTTCTCGCCGTGGCGCTCGCCACCAATCTCAACGGTCGCACCCTCCTCCTTTCCAGCCTTGATGTAGCCCATGATGCGTTCGTACTGAAGCTGACTGACTTGAGGACCCTGGAAGGTCTCCTCGTGGAATGGGTCGCCAACCTTGTTCTCCTGTGCGCGCTTCTTGAAGGCCGCAACAAACTTGTCGTAGATACCGGACTGCACATAGATGCGAGATCCGGCGCAGCAGCACTGGCCGTGGTTGTAGTAAATACCAAAGTTGACCCAGCTGATGGTCTGCTCAATATCGGCGTCATTAAAGACGATATTTGGTGACTTGCCACCCAGCTCGAGGGTAACCTTCTTCAAGTTGGAGGAAGCGGCAGCCTTCATGATGGTACGACCAACCAGGGTAGAACCGGTAAAGGCGACTTTGTCAATATCCATGTGGGAGGAAATGGCGGCACCAGCAGTCTTGCCAAAGCCGGAGATGATGTTGACAACTCCAGGAGGGAAACCGGCCTGCTTGATGAGCTGAGCAAAGACAAGACCTGACAAGGGTGTTTGTTCGGCGGTCTTGAGAACAACTGTGTTACCGCACGCGAGCGCGGGTCCAATCTTCCATGCAAGCATGAGAAGGGGGAAGTTCCAGGGGATGATCTGACCGCAAACGCCAATCTGCAAAGTGACTCGTTAGCTTCCCCTACAGTATATATCTCGAGCGCAGATAACCTACAGCCTCTTGACGAGTGTAGTGGAACATGTCGGGGGCGACATCAATTGTCTTTCCCTCAATCTTGTCTGCCCATCCGCCATAGTATCTGAGGCAGCCGACGACGGCACCAACATCTCCACGAGCCATGGTGATGGACTTGCCATTGTCGAGAGACTCTACGGCAGCGAGAAGCTCAAGGTTCTTCTCAGCGAGCTCAGAGAGCTTGAGGAGATAGATGCCGCGCTGCTGGGGAGTGGTTTGACGCCAGGTACTCTCAAAGGCCTTCCTTGCGGCAGCAACAGCAATGTCTACATCCTTCTCGGTAGCCTCGTGTACGGAGCAAATGACCTCCTCGGTGCTAGGGTTGATGACCTCGAAGGTCTTTTTCTCAACACCCTCGACGAACTCGTTGTTGATGAAGCTGCAAGGCGAGATATGTCAGCACTGGAAGGACATGCATGTCTGTACTTGGATGCATGGAAAGCTTACAGTCCTGTGGGTTGCTTGTAGGTGCCAGTGACTGGCGTCTTGAGCTCCTGGAATACGTTGGACATGGTGACGGCGATGGGTTGGATGAGGACTGGACAGAGGAAGGAATTGGAGGACAAGAGACAAAAGGATCCGAAGATTGGACGACCCCCCCGCACGATCTTATATGGATATGAACAAAGGGGGTGGGTATGCGGTGATCGTGGTGATGCAAGGAGTGGCGAGGGGTAATTAACTAGCAGAGGAAGGTAGTTCACCCATCCCGTCCCACCCTACCCTGCTTTACAGAGCGGGGTTTGGGGGTTTTCTCTCGAGGATCGGAAAGATGTGAGATTTGACACTTTTGATTTGCTGTTCTCTCGAGGGACTTCCCCAGTTCACTCCCAGTTTCCCCGGAAATCCCGAGCGTCTCTATCTGCCCGGCGAAATGTCCTGGTGACCAATGATCACAGACAGTTGATAGAGTTCGGACTGAAAGGAGCCACAATTGGAACGAGTGACGGGGAATCCCTTCCCTACAATGTTTCCCCGCATTGCACGTCAAACCATGGGGACTCCACCGGCGAGACACGGCTGCGTAGTAAGCCGTGTTGAAGCGCACTTCTTATGTGACAAAACACCTGGTTCTTCGATCTTGGACCTGCTTGGAAATTCGATGCCAAGGTCAATCCCGAATCCCGCAGGGTCTGGGGGCGAGAATAGTAATCGAAAGAACAAAAGTCCAGACGTCATGTATTCCGTCGATATTACTATTAACAATTACCCCGCTTGACCGATACACTTGGGTTCTTCACGAAATAAAGCAATCTTTAAGAGTTCCAAGCATTGAGATGAGAATCAACTGAGGATAACCAGGAAATTAGATGGCTCTGAAAAATAAGCTGATTAAAAAAAAAATCGATGGTTGGAAGGACAAATGATCGAGAGTCAAGACCCCAACTTTCCCCACGTTTTCGACTCCAGATTTCCACCGCAACCCGCCGCACACCCGCTTTTACAGAATCCGGGGTCGTCGGTTACGGCAATCTCAAAGTTGCAACGACACCGTCTTTCTCAGCAAGTTCAAGCCTCCGGGTGGCCGAGATCCTTCCCTCTCGCCGAGAATGCTGCATCGAAAACAATAGTTAAGACAGTATCAGGCTATTGTTTACTATGCTTCATCCACGCTGTCTTTGACAATCGGGCGTTAATAAAGATCAAATACAGAATTATGTATTCCGTACCGAGCATGTAATATACATATCTCATACCTAATAAATTACGGGTTTCCATGCTCAGGAACGGGAACCTTCAAGACCCCGGTCAAGTCGGCATCTTATCTGTTCTTATCTCCACGGTCTGGATTTTGGCCAATCATGTGCATTGTGGCTTTCTCCATAATCATACGCCATGTCGTGCAGACAGACAGAACTTCGCAAAAACATGTGTGCCCAAAGGGCCTTGCTGGAATCTTTCTAATTATCATGGCTTCTTTTTCTTTTTCGTGGCTCTCTGAACCTTCTTGTGGTGGGCCAATTGAAGGTTGTTGGGCGATTTTCAGTTTTTGCTGCGGAACATGAAAATTTTGAAAGGCTTGTGTATCGGGACCTGGGGCAGAAAATAAGGGCAACTTGGGAAGTCGGACGTCAGAAAATTTCTCCAACATCGCCAGCTACACCGACCGCCATCCACGATAACGCCCGCCCAGTCGTGCCAGAACCCGCGATAACTCTATCGCTGCAGATAATTAGAGAATACCAAGTCCATTGACCGTTGAAATTTCCATTTAGACGTTGTGCCGACACGGAACTTGCCATTGTTGGATTGCGGGGCAACCAGACCCAGCGCGTCGAGATCCTATGGGCTTCGTCGCCGTTACACATTGACTTGCGCATCATGGCTGACGGATCCCAACTTGAGGCAGACCTCCTTGCTGCTCTTGCAGCTCTGCCAGAGTCTGATAAGCTCGCGACGTTACAGGTTGATACTGCAGCGCCGGCCGATAAAGAATCCCAATCCCATCCACCAACACCAACACCAACACCACAAGTGCAGCCACAACCGCAAACCCAAGAGCGAGATCATGTCTTATCTTCCACTCCTCCTCCCGCTTCGTCAGTGGCAGTGGCAGTGGCAGTGCCACCGTCAGAACCGGTGGCGCCTGCGCCAGCACCTGCATCTGCGACAGCCACGCCAGGTTCGTCCCAGAAAGCTTCATCGCCCGCAAAGGCATCATCTCCATCACCTTTGCCTCCACCTTCATCTCCTGCTCCTCAAACATCATCACAACCGCCCACGCAGGCACCCGCTGCCTTGCCTTCACCTGCGCCAGCACCAGCACCAGCGCCTGCGCCTGCGCCTGTATCTGCACCACACCCGATGCCTACGACGTCTCAACACGATCGGCAGCCATCTGCCTCGGCGCCAGCTCCCCTAGCTGCCCCCAGCGCTGTGCAGTCTTCAATTTCGACGGCCGCAGTCGTAGACGACAACACGACGCCGTCTCATTTTGTGCTTGAATCGCATCTAATGGCAAATGCAAGTCCCATAGCCGATGGCTCTCCCTCATTACAATTTGCACAGTTGCTCGATTCACTCAATTCCCATCCACCCTTTCAGTCGCAACCGGCAGCTCCAATCGCCAACGCGCATGCGCCCGCATCGAATGCAAAGCGTTCTCGAAGTCCCGACCCGCTCGGCGATGATAATACGTCCTTGAAGCGGATCAAAACGGAGCCCGAGCCCACCGAACCAAGAGATGCCGGCAACGACAAAACACATCAAGTCGACGCTCCCGAAGATCTTGGAGCACTGCTTGAACTTGAGTTGGCTCGCCACAGCTTGATCAAACCGCCAGCTCCAGCTAACGGCGATGTCGCTATGCACGGTACCGACGACGAGCCAACTTCGGCCCTAAACTTGGTAACCAACCCTGTCAATTTCGACTTCGACAAGAGCGTAAACAAAATCATGAAAGCTTCGAGCAATCCGATCTATATAATGCGCTCCATGAGCTTGCCCCTTCTGGGAAACGTTGCTGTTCAGCTTCTCGTCAGGCTGTCACAGCAGTCTCGAGCTGAGACAGAGTCGCTCCTGGCAGATACCAACTCAGGGTTTCGCAAATCATACGATTCTTTGCGGGACGTGTTTGGACCTACCAAAAGGATATTCTCGGACGCTCCACTCTTGTCTGCAGATGAGCTGGAAATCACCGACTCGGAAGATAGAGAAACGGTCCGAATGTCAAATCTCGCCGCGGTAGGCCTGAGCGCATTTGGTGGTCGGGACATCTCTCTGAAAGATGTTCACGACAACTTCTTCAACATATTCATTCCAGAGGAATGGGATTACAAGGATTCGTTGACCGAGTTGCTCCTCTCAATCAAGACCCGGCTCTTCTGGGACTCCCAACAGGTCGACGCCGGATCGCCGACCCCGATGGAGTTGCTCGAAGCTTTGTTCCCAATAAATTTTGACGAGTTTCTGAAACAGCGATCGGGAGAGCTCTTTTTAAACGCAGAAGAGGAGTGTCTTATGGAGCAAGTCAGAAAACGAAGAGATGAGCTGGTGCAATGCGCTGCAGATGTTGCTTTAAAGACTTCTCTCCAGCGAGAAAACTCTGCCGATAAAGTCATGGATAAGCTCAGTGCGTTCCTGCAGAGTCACCTGGGTGTTGTTATTGATTACGCCGAGAAGTATGGTGTCAACATTCCTTTGAGCGAAGAGGATGCCATGTCTTTCCACATGTCAGGCGTGGAAGAAGACAAGCCAACAGGAGTACAGGAAGCGAGCCTAGAAGCGCTACTAGCCTCTGCAGGCTCGAATTTTCTCCTAAAAGGGGATGGCAAGGATAATACCCATCACGATGTCCTGTCGGGACAGGCTGGCGAAAGTGAATCTGATTTCAGCAAGCTCATAGAGCAAGCACTCACTGGTCACGATGCACTTAAAGAGACACCCGGGGTCCATCATGATGCCAATACTGAGCAGTCACTCTTTGATCCCAACGATTTAGCATCCTTCATTGCTCAAAATCTGAAGCCCCCTATCGAAGAGTCCCATGGACTTCCCAACACCTCGACAATGCAATATTCATCGGTAGTCAACGACCCTGTCCATGGTAATATTTCCGTTCCGTATCAGCTGGATTGTAACTCACCGATTTCAGCAGTGTTGCATCCTCAGTATATTGGCCAAGCCAGCCAGCAACAGTCGTCATCTTACCAGCCGTATCCTCAAGCTTCCGCTCCAGCTACCACCACCACAGGGCAAGCACCACCGGATCTACCACCACACCAGTCTCTACCGACAGCCGCGCTCTATGAAAGGGCTCGTCAAGCTGCCGTGGCCAAGTCCTCGAATACGGCGCGGAGAGAAGGCTTGCATTCCACGAGAAGGCCGTGGAGTCCTGAGGAAGAAAAGGCACTCATGGCTGGTTTAGATGCGGTCAAGGGTCCTCATTGGAGTCAAATCCTGAGTCTTTATGGGGCAAATGGCTCGGTGTCCAATATTCTGAAAGACAGAACCCAGGTGCAGTTGAAGGACAAGGCACGAAATCTCAAGCTCTTCTTCCTAAAGACCAACTCAGAAATGCCTTACTATTTACAAAGCGTTACCGGAGAGCTTAAGACCAGGGCCCCCACTCAGGCTGCGAGAAAGGAGGCAGAGGAAAGAGCTCGCCAGAATCAGGAAGAAGAACAAGCGAGACTTCAAAGCATCATGACATTGGCCGGCGGTCTGCAAAACCATCACCCCGTTGCGAACGCTTCACTGGCCCCTTCACCAGCTCCTCGGGGCAGTCCAGCTACCGCTGCTATGGGTGTAGCGAATGGTAGTATGGGAGCCGGCTCCGCTCAACCAGCTCTAGGCGGACATTCCCAGCCCCCTGTTCCCATTTCACCTTTAATCAAGACTGAGCCCGGGGATCATTCTTCAATGCCCAAGGTCACGACGTTTCCTCCCATCCAGCCGGCGCCTGCTCCAGCACAAGCAACTTGTCAGCCATTGCAGCCCCTTCTCAAGGCCCAACTGCCACCTTTGCAGCCTCAACCGTCACCCTCACAACATCAACTCTCGCAACAACAGCAACAGCACTCTCATCAAAACCAATATCAGCAACCCCATCAGCATCAACAGCAACAGGTTCATCAGCCTCAGCAGCAGTCACAAACTCATCAGACACACCATGCGCAACCACAGTTGCAATCGCAGCCGCAGGCTCAGACTCAGGCTTCGGTGCAGGTATCTCATAATCCACCAAACCCTCAGCCTATTCAAGCATCTGCGGTCTCGCCGTATCAGACTCATCAACAGCAGCAACAACCCCACGCTCAAGCACCACCCCAGGCGCAAAGCAACGTATCGAGCATCAGCCACACCCCAGCGTTTACACTTCCGATTCCTCCCAATCATCACTCGACACCCGACCACGCGCAGGAATCCAAACTTTTTGACGCTCTGCAGGCAGCCATTGCCAGCGAC
Source organism: Podospora fimiseda (assembly GCA_033297215.1). Taxonomy (NCBI): domain Eukaryota; kingdom Fungi; phylum Ascomycota; class Sordariomycetes; order Sordariales; family Podosporaceae; genus Podospora; species Podospora fimiseda. Next base: position 26,119 of record MU865436.1, read on the forward strand.
AATCAGAACCAAGTCAGTTCCATGGGGACAGATTCAGCAGTTCGGGCAACCACATAGGTAATGGAAGCCTAGCTTTAGCTGAGACGGGCTTACCAATATATATATTATCATGCATTATTCAGGTTCCGGAACGGTGTTTTTATATATGGGAGGGCTTGTTCAGGGCGCTTCTTGCTTTTTTTTACTTGAAAGTTTCTGAAAGGGATACCACGGAATGACTCATTTTCAGGCGCAAAACCGACTGGAAGAGGTTTACTGGAGTATATGTATGGAGTTTTGGTCTTGCTTCTCTTTTGTCCTTTATGTTTGTTTCTTGTTTGGCACCGCTTGCCACAGCGAAAGACAGGTTGAAACCTGAAAATGTGTTTTTAAAAAACAGCCTTGCTGAGACTATCTGTTTATAGAAGCGAATAGGGGTTTCAAAGGTTTTGGCAAAGTAAAAACTGTTGGGTGGCGGTTTGTTTTTTTTTGTCCTCCTTTTTTTGTTTTGTTCTTTTTGTTGTGGTTTGCTGTCGGTAAATTGTTTTATTAAAGTTTCCGCTGTTATTAGATGTGTTTCGGTAGTAGTGTTTATTGTATGTATATATTCAATATCAATAACTGTAAATAAGTGTCTTTTTCGTTCCAAAGATGATGCTTGTTTGTTCTGTCATGAGAAATGCTGTTCTGGTATCTATCTGTTATTATTGCTTCTGACTCTGGATGTGGGCGGAATAGGGGTAAAAGTGGGGCAAAGTAAACAATTGCATCCAGACGAGACTGTCACCTTACTCACTTCAGGAGGTTTCATTCAAGAAAAGAAATTGAAATTAATGTTTAACTGGACAAATCGGCTGGGACTCGAGTGGTGATAATAGGTAGAGTGCTTGGGCACCGGGAAAAGGGCGATGAGAAAACGGCTTCACGGTCTTTTAACTCCATTTTTTTCTTCCTTTCGGATATTGGGCATCAGCTGTTATTCGCTGCGGCACCTAGATAGTGATATCCGCTCTGCAGAGAAAAGAACCTGGTGTTTTGAAGGTATTTGGAGGTTTCTTTAGCAAATGATGTCTTTTGACCATCCAGAATATTGGACTTGGCAACTTCAAAGGGTAGCGGACAAACGGATACATAAGGGAGAAATGTCATTGAGGAAGTCTTTAATGCGTTCGCTTTCATTTTATGCGACGTTGCCGAATAGATGCGAAAACTTGACGATCTAGTGGTGTCTTCAGAGATTCATGTGGCTTTGTTTAGCCTCTAAATCGAAGCCCACAAGAGACCTGACAAACATACCACCAGACGCACCTTTTTATGTCCCTGATCTTGCTAAATCAGGTCCATCCCAACGATTGATGAAAATATAGCTCAAAAGTCAAAAAAGATAAAATAAAAGAAACAAAAACATACAACACCAGGGATTCCCCAGTGGTCACCCACCTGAGTACTAGTCTGGCGATCAGTAGCTTATCTATGGGAGAGCGGACGGGATCCCGAGTTTTCTACTGTCTATGGTCGTATGTGATATAATCATCTCAAAATGGTTCTTTTCTCCCTAAGCACTTTGCATAGTCGCTGCAAGATGGGAGATGTCTATCAGCGATCTGTCGAAGTTCCTTCAGAGGTGACGAAGGAAGCCCTGAGCCGATGACGGCCGAAGAAAGGGTGCCCCACACATGCCAAGTTAATGCTTACAACGAAGGGCATATTTGACGACCGGGAACGTAAAATACTGCTTCAAACGCACATATCAATCCGTCAGAGAAGGAAGCCATTCGATTCTGCTATCCTGCGGATGATGCTAAAAGGATCCCACAGGCTAACCACTTCAAAGGCCGCATTCAATCACCACCAGCTTCAAAGCACGACACCACAGTTAACCCATTTCCAGAGTCAAAAATAAAATCTCAATTTCCACCTATAAACTCCATACTCCCATATGCCCTCTCCCTCTCAAAAACAAACCATGATTAACAACCCCCTCAATCACCAGTATCAACCTCCAAATCCAACTGCACCCCATTCGACACACCATAATCCCCAAGCGAAATATGATCCTTAAACGGCCTCTCCCCCTGCCTCTTTAGCAAAATCTCGTGCGGCTCTCTCCCAACCTTCATCGCGACCATAATCTTAAACTGCCCGACCGTATCACTCGGAAACGCCGGGATCTGTGCCTTGGTTCCCAATCGATCATTTACCGTCACCACAATCATTTCCTCTCCTCCCGCAGGCGCAGCAGCTGGTGGTTGTGGTTTTGGTTTCTCCGCGGCAGTGCTGGTCTTTTCCCGCTTAGACTCTCTGTCTCTATCTCTTCGAGGTGACCGGTCACGACGTTGATCTCTATCCCTATCTCGTCTAGGCGACCGTTCCTTTCTATCGCCGCGATCTCTCTTATCCTCTCGATTATTTCTATCTCTGTTGTTGTCCCTGTCAGATCGATCCCGACGATCATCTCTGTCTCTGTCTCTTCTCGGCGAGCGATCGCGATATCCTCGCTGCAGACCACCGCCGCTGTTGCGGGAATCTCTGTCGCGATTATCGCGGTTGTTATCGTCGTCGTAATTGTTTGATCGCTTTTCTTTCCATTTAAATCCTCCGCCGCTTGCTTTGGGTCGACGAGGTGGTGACCGCGATCGCGATCGCGACCTTCTACGCGGTGATTCTGGCATTTTTGGGTTTTTTTGTGGTGTGGTGTTAAGTTGCAAGTCGCAAGTCGCAACCTGACCGCTGACGAGGAAGGCTGTCAGTGACAAGGTTACGGCCTGAATTGCTGCGACGAAATTTAAGTGGGGCAGAGTAAAAGAATGGGTTACATAAGCATATTGATAAACTGATAAGGAAAGTGAATGTCAAGTTGTCAACAAACTGAACGACAATTCATAATCATATTTATTTTTCATCTGAAATCATAAATGGCATTTCAAGAGCTATACTTGGTCAATCGCTATTTTATTTTATGCACCATAGCGCTACAACAATAATTTTGTGTGTATATAGCCGCCAGACCATGCCCTTTTCTTCACGAAACAAGCATCGCAAATCATAGACAGTAGTTAATGCCCCCCATTACGCCGCCGTGTAACCCGATCCAAACGCCAGAAAGAAAAAAAGAGACCAAATGTGCAAGAAGGAGTATCGTACAGAGGAAAAAAAGTTGAAGAAACAAAGTAACAAGGACTCGAATCAGCAAACTTTTACTCTTTGCTGGACTTCTTCTTCTTCTTAGGCTTGTCCTCCTTTACTGGTGTCTCTTCTTCTTCATTGTGCTTGCGCTTGGAGCTCTTTTTCTTGGGTGCCTCCTCTTCCTTGGCCTTCTTTTCCTTCTTCTTTTCCTTCTTTTCCTTCTTATCCTTCTTCTCCTTTTTATCCTTCTTTTCCTTCTTAGGCTTCTCGACGTCCTCCATCTCGGCGTCAGAGTCCTCATCAGCTGCTGGCGCATCCTCCATCTCAATCTCCTCAATCAAGGGCTTCTTGGGGGCTTCAGCCTCGGCTGAGAGACCATCGGCATCGGCGTTATACTTGCGCGCCTCCTTAATGTCCCATTTAGCAGCGACTGGGATACCATTGGGGTTAACGGCAACACCCTTGGAGATAGGCTTGCCCTCAAGAAGGCGAAGGCTGTTCTCGAGCTTGGAGCGGAAGCGAATACCCAGCTCAGCGCGGGTCTCGTCATCAGCGTCATCCTCGAACTCACCGAGGGCATCAGTACGGACACCGAGAGCAACCTTGGAGGCGAGCTGACGGGCGATCTTGCCCTTATTATTGCCAGATGCTTGGCCTACAAGCGAAGCGTGGTAGATAAGACCGTACTTGGGAGTTGCGTGCTTGGTCTTGAGCGCACGGAAGAGAGCCTTCTCGGCACCGAGAATCTGGATGGTGGAACCGGGGTTCTTGGCCAAGCTGATGAGAGAACCGGCGTGGGCAATCAGACGAGCACCAACAAGAGCGCCAAGGAGCTCGGTCATGTTGGGAGAAATGGCCTTCATGCGGTTCTCGAGGTACTCGGAAAGCTGTCTGCGGTACTCGGAGTAGCTAATAACCTGCTCAGCCAGCAACTTGATGTTCTCGAGATCTTCCTCGTTGATCTCGGTACCCATGGAGATATCAGCGGCGGCCTTGACGGCAGCCTCAATTTCGTGGGGAAGAATTTCTGAGAGATCGGCCTGGGGCGCGTTGTTGCGCATGCCCAAGGTGACAATAACCTTGGCATAAGAAAGGTTGTCGGGAAGAATCTTGGCGAGCTCGGGGAAGTGCCATCCGTACCATTCCTTGACGCGCATGGCAAATGTGTTGAGCTCCTTGTCGAGATCGTCAAGGAGAGAGACGGCATGGACAATCATGACATCGACCTTCTCGGGGGAGAACTTGAGTCTGTGGCGAGAAAGCGAGTGGGCGAGACCGAGGGACATCTCCTTGAAGTTCTCAGGAGCCATGCCGGGGACAAGCTCGGGAAGATGTTGCCTAATGGCACGGAGAAGCTCATTGGTCTTGCTGTCGGAAATGGGCTTGATGTTGAGCTCGGGAAGCTTGTTGATGGAGCTGCCAAGCTTGCTCTCGGCAACGGCGAGGGTAACCTTCTTCTCATCTTTGAACTCTTCGAGGAGTTGGGCGAGTCTTGGGGTAACCTTGCCCTCGATGACGCCGGCGATTTCTTCGAGCGCGCTGGCGGCACTGTCGAACTTTGCGAATTGCTTGTATTTGACCCTGTGGGGAAACTGGTGTTGGCGACTGCAGGTTTACTTTGCGATAGAGATGAGTATAAGGACTTACTCCTTGACAATCTTGTCAATTGTGGACAGACGGTCGGCGAGGTTGTCGTCGTCAAGTAATTTCTTGTCGGCGGCCTTGAAAAGACCATAACTACAGATCGCACACGCGCTCAGATTAGCGATTTGATCTTGATGAAAATAGAAAAATATTTTGTCGAATGCACTTACCCGGCACTGGTTTCGGTAAGAACAAAAAGACCCATGGTGACGGTTGCGATTGCGAGCCGCGGGTTGTGGGAATAAAATGAAAACGGCTGGTTTTCGCGGTGGTTCACCAGAGCTGGAGGCTTTCAATTCAAGCAAAAAAAAACTAAAGGGCGAAGAACAATTTTTTTTTACACCAGTTGGAGTTGGGGTGGGGCGCATTGGTCTGTGCTCTGTCTGAGAGGTACGTACCTTTCCCCGAAAAGAGGGCTTGGCGGAGGGTATTGTGGTGACAATGGGATAAAATAATTGTGGAGTGAGTCTCAATAGACTGCCTCTTCTTGAATTGCAAAGAGGAAGGGAACAATAGATATGCAACTGCGAAGACAATTATAGAGCTAGCCAAAATAAAATATTTACGGGACATGTTTTCCCAAAGTTCACACTCTACAAGTGCAGTTCCATGTCTTGATGTCAAAACACGTGAGGGGAGAAGGGCTCAGTTTGGCTGCAAGCCCATAAACTTTGATCTCTCTCCAGCATTGCCTCCCGCCCGAAAAAAAAGATAGCAGAATGCATGAGAATCTAATATGACTTTTGAAACTTTATCTAGAGTTTGCGAAAAAACGACACCCTCTTGATGGATAAAATATGAAGTCGGGGTGTATCAGCACTGTGTCTTTATCAAACACAGACAGGGAATATACCTTGTTCTTAAGTGGTCGCTGCTCCTGCAGGCACGGTCCAGGTCCTTCAAGACGGCCAAGTCAACTTCGTCCAAGTACTAACCACGCCTCAAAGCTCCAACAAACATAACAAAAGGCCACCTCCTATCGTCATCTCCAAAGGCTATCAAGTTGCCGGTGTGGTGTAAAAGTAACATTGCAAAAATGGAGGGCCTTTTATTCAACGTCAACAATGGGTATGTCCATCCCATGTCATTGCGCAACCGATTACCGGGGATGCGTCTGCTAATAGATCCCCGCATGCTCGCAACAGCTACATCGAGGGCATCGTTCGTGGCTACAGAAATGGCCTTCTCACAGGCACCAACTACACCAACATGACACAATGTGAAAGCATTGATGGTGAGACCTATATCTCCTTCTTTTCCACTGATTCGATTATCCTAATACCCTATCCGCAGACCTCAAACTCCAACTCGGCCCTGCCTACGGTGACTTCCTTGCCTCCCTTCCACCCAACCCTTCAACCTCGAGCCTCGCCGCAAAGACCACCGACAAGCTCGTCTCCGAGTTTCGATATGTTCGCGCCAACGCCGTTGGCTCCCTCGCCAAGTTCATGGACTACGTCACCTATGGCTACATGATCGACAACATCGCCCTCCTCATCACAGGCACCCTCCATGAACGGGATACGCGCGAGCTGCTGGACAGATGTCATCCTCTTGGTTGGTTCGAGACGATGCCCGTGCTCTGCGTTGCCACCAACATTGAGGAACTTTACAACAGCGTGCTGATCGAGACGCCCCTGGCACCATACTTCAAGGGTAGCCTTTCGCATGAAGACTTGGACGAACTTAACATTGAGATCGTGCGCAACACGTTGTACAAGAACTACCTGGAGGATTTCTACAACTTTGTCAACACACATCCGGATATGGCAGGCACGCCGACCGCCGAGGTCATGTCTGAGATTCTTGAGTTTGAGGCCGACCGCCGCGCCATCAACATCACTCTTAACTCGTTCGGAACAGAGCTGACAAAGGAGAAACGTAAGAAGTTGTATCCCAGCTTTGGTCAGCTCTACCCCGAGGGAACCCTGATGCTTTCGCGGGCTGATGATTTTGAGGGTGTTCGACTGGCGGTCGACGGTGTATCTGACTATAGGCAGTTCTTTGAGGCTGCCGGTCTCGGTGGTGGCCCAGGCGGCCCAGGCAACATGGGTGGCGGGTCCGGAGCTGACGGAAGAAGCTTGGAGGATATGTTCTACCAAAAGGAGATGGAGATCTCCAAGGGGGCGTTCACCAGGCAGTTTACCTATGCTATTGTTTATGCGTGGGTCAAGTTGAGGGAGCAGGTAAGTAATCACTCATCTTGTTGAATTAGGATATGAATATCGCTGACTTTTTGACAGGAAATTCGCAACATTACTTGGATTGCCGAGTGCATAGCTCAGAACCAAAAGGAGCGGATCAACAACTACATCAGTGTTTTCTGATTGATCTCTGTTGAGCGCCGTCTTCTCATTTTCCTTATTTGCTGTTTTTGAACAATGTAGAATTAATGGGTCCCCTCAAAGCATGTGGTCAAGTTATTGATTTTGGTAGCACAATGGCGTATTGGCGACTGTGGTAAACTGCGAGGCATACGGGAAAACCTTGTTGAGGGTATCTTCTCCCGTCTATTTTTTTGGTCGGTATTGTACATAGGTAGAGGAAGTGTTATACATCTTTTTTCGTCTCTTCTTGTTTTTATTTTTACAACTCGCTGTGCAATTAAAATGAGATCTGCTCCTTCCATGTTGCTGGGGTCAAGCCCAGAGTCTTGAGCATGAACTGCCATCTTCCACTTCCTCTTTCCTTTCTCTCCATGTACCTCAACAACCGTTGCCTCTTGTGGCACAACAACCGCAAATTTCTCTTGTTGACCTTGTCCTTGTACCCCTTGTGACCGTTCAGGGCGTTTGAAAGCGCTCTGATCTTGGCCGTCAAGATGGCAATCTGCACCTCACTGCTGCCGGTGTCCGGACCAGCCCGTTTGGGTTGCTTCGTTTTCTTGACTCCTCTCGCAAGAGGTGGTGCCGCGTTGGGGACGGACTTGTCAGTTACGTGCCGACCAAACGTCTCAATGCACCGCCGGATGTTGGCGTGCTTGCGGTCCTTGGCGCTGCCGTTTTTGAGGTCGGTAATGCGCTGAAGCGCAATGATGGCATTGGCGTGGTGCTTTTCATATTCCTGCATCTCCTCCGCTGCCAACCTGGGGTCCAACTGCTCGCCCTCGAGCGGCATGAGCAGCTTCCTTGACTGCTCAACGGCCTTTTCGAGCTCCTCCTTGGACAGCTGGTTGTTGATGATGTTCTCCGAGGTCGGGAGGGGGTGGGGTTCCTCGATCGGGTTGCCGTCACCGTCGCGGCGGGGGATGGAGAGGTTGGACTGGCCGGCGGAGTCGAAGGATTCGACGAAGGGAGTGGTGATGCCGTGGATTGGGCTGCCCCAGTTTGCCTTGCGCTCGGCTTCAAGCTCTTCCTTGCGCTTGATGTGGGCGTTCTTGCGCTGTTGCTTTTGAGCCCAGGTGTAGGGGTCTTGCTTCATGAGACGCTTCTTCTCCTTCTTGGCTTGTTCTTTGGCTGACAGGTTGGCCTTTTGGATAAGTGGTTGGAGACTGGCGTTCGGCGCCGGGGCGAGGCTCGGGCGAAGGCATACTGGTGATATGTTGTTAGTGATAAACTGTCGGTGTCGTATGCGGTTATATACGAGTGCAATTGGCATAAAATGGAGGGATAAAGCTCACAGGTCAAGGTTCGAAGCCCCTGAGGGGCGGGTATCCTGGGAGGCATCACGAATGTGGTGGTGGTTGCTCCAAAGGCTCAGCAATGTTCCCCCAAACCTCCTTCCAAGTTGCTTCGGTCGTCTGCCGCAGCTCACAACTTTCTCGCCTGCTCCCAGATTCCAGATTTTGGGGTTTCTGGCGCTAGCCCATTCTCGGCATAGCCCATGTTTGAATCTCGAACTGATCGACAATCAATCGGGAAAACGGCGGCTCGAAAGTTCGCCAGGTTCACCGCCTGCAGAATTTGGCATTTTGTCTTTGCAGCCTTTGTCAGCTGAGAGCGGGCCGACGAAAAAGCACAGGTACCCTTGTAACTCGGTTCACGACGACCCAACCCTGGCGGGGCACTCCACAAAAATCAATTTTTGTGTGCCAAATTCTGGAGCTCCGCCTCCAGGCCGGTTCGCGAACACCCCAAAAAATATATCCCACTTCAACGCCAGACTCTTGACCTTTCTTTCGTCGTCACGCCCCACGAGAGAAAGCACAGTCAAGATGGCTCCCGCTAACCTCCCCTCGATCTTCAATGCCACCAGCCAGGACATTGAGCAGCTCCTTGCTGCTCAGTGCCACATCGGCTCCAAGAAGTACGTCGTGGAATCATTTTGACACCTTCGAGATGCAAGTTGGCTAACCTCTCTTTTCTGCAGCTTGGGCGTTCACGCGCAGCGTAATTCTCCCCGATCGAACTTTTGACGAACTGAGAAACATGATATCTAACAAGAGTAACGTACAGCTTACCTCTGGAAGACTCGCGCTGATGGTGTGAACGTCATCAACATTGGCAAGACCTGGTACGTGGACTCGACACCTTTTTCGACAGACGATTTCGAATATCACGACTTCGCCAAGAAATGAAACGGGGAATAGAATTGGGAGATTGACTGTTTTTGCTCTGTATAGGGAGAAGATCGTCCTGGCTGCCCGCATCATCGCTGCCATTGACAACCCGAGCGATGTCTGCGTTATCTCTGCCCGTCCCTACGGTCAGCGTGCCGTCCTCAAGTTCGCCGCCCACACCGGCGCTCAGGCCATTGCTGGTCGCTTCACCCCCGGTTCCTTCACCAACTACATCACCCGTTCTTTCAAGGAGCCCCGTCTGATCGTCGTCACTGATCCCCGCACCGACGCCCAGGCCATCAAGGAGGCTTCCTACGTCAACATCCCCGTCATTGCCCTCTGCGACGTTGACTCTCCCACCGAGTACGTCGATGTTGCCATCCCTACCAACAACAAGGGTCGCCACGCCATTGGTCTCGTGTGGTGGATGCTTGCCCGTGAGGTCCTCCGCCTCCGCGGCACCATCTACAACCGCGAGACCCCCTGGGACGTCATGGTCGATCTCTACTTCTGTATGTTTTCCCCTTAAATTATCCTTCTGTGTATGGTCGACATCCACTAATCACAATTATACAGACCGTGACCCCGAGGCTGAGGCCGAGGAGAAGGTTGAGGAGGAGAAGCTCATCGGTGCTGAGGAGGAGGTTCCCGCCATCGAGGCTGGCTTCCCCGCTGCCCCCTCCGGTGACTGGGACGCTGCTGCTCCCGCTGCTTTCCCTGCCGCCACCACTGAGTGGTCCGAGGCTCAGGGCGCTAACTGGGAGGCCGGTGCCGCTCCCGCTGCCGATTGGGCTGCTGAGGGTGCCAAGGAGTCTTCCTGGTAGATGGAAACAACAACCTTGAGCGAAAAATAAAAAAAGTGTTTCGGGGTCTTTCTTCAGGCGTAAAAAAACCGGTTAGGCGTGGAAAGGGCTTCTTGTCTATCTTGGCTTGATTTTTTTCTCCGAACCCGATTTTTATCCCCCTCATTTTTTTCAGTTCACAACGTTTTTTTCATCATCCTCATCTCATTATCTCCAAACCGGATTTTCCGACTCGAATCTTTATGCAACAACTCTGTTTTTCTTTGGCAAAAAAGGTTCAACTTGACCTTTCACTAATGAGGGAAAGATATCCTCTTTTTGTCTTTTTTTGAGACAAGAAGATGGGGGAATGCCCTGTGGGGTCAAGAGGGGTGGACTTAAGCGTTATCCTGCCTTTTCCGCCTTGGTTTAGTTTGGTTGTTGCTAAGGGTTTTTAATTGCGATCTCTTGAGGGTGGTTAGATCTTCTAGCTATAATGGAAACGTTTGACCTCGATTTGCTGCTGAACTGTAGGAAGTGATTTGATGTGTTTAGTAAAAGCGAACGTATAGACAAAGTGTTGAACAGTTGAGCCGTCACGTCGCTCTGTACTCTAAGGGAGTGGGAAAGATATTTAATGTATTTGGGTGGTTGTGCTGCTGTGATATTCTTGAACGATGATTTTTGGGAAAGAGACTGCCCAACTAATGTTTCGAACCGTGTAATCACCAGCATTTGTATTTTAGTCCAACTATCTATCCGTATTTGTATATCAAGCCACTGTTTATACACTCATGTAACAGGAACGGGAAACAATGACGCCCGAAAATATGACCTCTTTTATGCTCTCGAGACTCAATATGAAGCCATTTTAGAAGGGCGAGCTGATGTATAATGAAATATTATGCCATGAGAAACGAAATATGATTGATTGAGGTTTTGAGATGTTGGAAATTGGAAATTGGGAATATTAACCTGCTTGTATGATCTCAACTTGAGATATTTAAAGCAAATATAAAATACAATTGTGAACAGCATGATTGAAAACATTTAACCAACAAAAGTCTTCTTGAATGGAGATTGATGGTAATCTAAATCGTATGCATGTAAAGTGTCTGGGACTAATAGGGCTGGCTGGATTGAAAGTTTGAAATTATATGTTTATTGTTGTCTGTTGAGATGAGAAATATGACGTTTAGTTTGACTGATCTGGTTTGTTGGTATGTATGAACGATAAAAGAGAAACAAGTATAGATGAAAATCGGGTTGTGAAACTTTTCAAACATCTTTATATTTGTTCAGATAAATTTTTGTCTTTATATTCTTTTTGTCAAGTGCCGATGATAAATGAATGAAAATGACATGATAGTTATGAGCGTTACTTACTTCTCGAAAGGCAACGCGATAGACAAATTCTTTTCAAAAAAAAAAAAAAAACCCTACAAAAAAACCTTGATGAATAGACATTTTTAACTATTCGGGTTAACTAAAGTACTGAAACCCAATTACCTATACATCATATAAATGGATTCCCCTGATATGGATTTTCGTTTTCCTTGCGGTTATATTCAATGCCTATTGACAAATTTTACGAAACCCCAAGAAGCCATACGGTCACCTGTATCAACTTAATATCATCATCAGCTAGATACCATATATAGAAAGTTTTTTTTAATTTTCAACCAATATCAATTTTACTATGAATGTATAACGCCACATGTTAAAAAAAACATCTCATCAAAAGAAACCAATAATCTGAGTAACATATCTCTATCTAAATCCATATCTTATGACAAGACCAAGCAAGCAAGCATCAAAGCTCAACCTGATTATTTATTCTCTATATCTATATACATTTTCTCTCGTATCTCTTAACGCATCGTACGCCGCTTGCCTAGTTTATGTATCTTTTTCTCTTAAAAAAGTTCTTATCGCTATTCTTCATCTATCCAAAACATCCATCAAAGAAAAAAAGAAAACCAAAAAGGGACCACTAGTCTAACGGTCAAAATAATGTCAACATAAGGAAGAAAACGAATTAAAAACCACCGCACAGCCGAGTGAAATCTCAAGTTCAAGAAAGATTCAGAGAGCAGTTACCACGTAATAAACCTGACATCTATCTTCTCTCTCCGCCAGTATCTTCTCATTTCCCACACCAACTGAAATCAACCATAAAAGAACAACTACTTTTATATATATCCTTCTTTCTTCTCAAAAGCAAAAACAATCAATCTCAGAGAAACGCGCAAAACACAATAAAACAACACAATAAAACAACAACGCAAAAAATGAAGAAGCAAAAATAACCAAGAAATATTGGTTCAAGTAAAAAAAAGCTACCTAATCTCCAAGGTAAAATAAACTAAAAAATTCCATATACAAATGGGGGGTATTCGGGGGGTATCGGTTAGTAGTAATAAAAAGTTTTACCAAGTGTCTTTAATATGTTGTTGTCCTAGGGCAGGGAAAATTTCCCCCGTCCATCCCTTTCTTCACTCCAATCCATCACCCAACCTCCTAATCTCCTCATCCTCAAGCGCACTCATCCACAAACACCTCTCCGTAATCCCCTCAATCGGCTCAAACTCATAAAGCGTACTAGCCTCCAACAACCTCAACAGCGTCTTCACCACCCCAGCCGCAGCCCTGCACCTCTCAAAGTTCACCAGGGGGGCCGTACTAGGCGACGAAGCAATCTCGCTCGGCTTTTGCGCATTATACAGCAAATCATGCGTATAAATGCCCACAAAGGGAATACACCCCATCTCGCTCGCTGCTGGACCCAGAGGACCACCTCCTTCCATCTCTGCCCTCAAATTATAAAAGTTTCTCGTGGGCGACATTAGCGTCTCCAAGTCCTGTAGCGTCTTATGATCACTCATCGGAACCATCGCCAACGTCTTGTGCAGTCGCGCAATCTCGTTGCTCGTCAAAGCAATAGTCAACTGCGCCATGGTTGCAAAGTTTCGATATCGCCGGCAGTGCGCAGCAATGTGAATGAACTTGATGATGCACCTCGCTCGCTCCTCAATATCCTGGGTCAATACCACCTCGGAAATAGCCCACTTCACCATAATGTTAAACCGAGCAATCACGACTTCGACTCCCCTTGCGTCTGTGTCGCGGAGAAATGACACCCAGCTGCGGGAGTTAATCCCCGTTTGTTCTGCATTCTTCCATCGCATATCAATCAGCTCCTTCCAGTCGATCTCGTTCAATGCATCCTTTTCGATCAAAGTGAACTGTTGCGCAAGAGTGTCGCTGTCAAATGCGAGGATGAAGGGGAGATGTGCAGATAACCTCGAGTTGTCGGGCTCCTTGTTGGCCTCTTGCGGAACAGGGTCGGGAATTTCAAGCTTTGGAGCGTTTCGGAGCGCTTCCTTGGTCCCAGTGGGATCTATCGGAGATGCGAGAGGATGATGAGTTGCAAAAGGCGGTGCTGCTCCGGTAGTAGGAGTGGTATCGGGTGTGGGAGGAAGCGGCTTCTCCCAAACCTGGTGGTCCTCCAGAGTGGGCACACATGCAGCTTCCGGTGACATGCGGCGGGCGTGATTGAGCGTAATTGGCGGTGACGGTGGGTCGGTGCTAGATTGTTGAATGCTTGGTGTGTTGGCCACCAGTGGGTGAGAAGGCAAGGTCGAAATGGCGATACCAATATTCGAAGGGGCATATGGATCGTCAAAGTGATCTCGATCATCGACAGCATCCTCGGCAGAAAGTTCAGAAGAAAGCTCCGTGTCGTGGTCGCTCTCAATGTCCAAGAAAGAGTGCTCCAAGCTATCGCGGACCGGCTCAGCAGGGGCGGTGTTTCCAGGTTGGATTTGTTCCATGCTCTCCGTCCTGTGAATAAAGTCGTACGAAGGATGTTGAGACTCGTTTACGCTCCGGCTGTCCAGTGGCGTTCCGTCTTCGTCTGGTCCCTGGAGAATAGAGCGATCTGTCCATTCGCAAGTCACTGTTCGCTTGCTCTGACAATCATCTGCGAGTCCTCGCTCCAACAATGGAACCGAAGTGTACGAGACCCGTGAATCGTCAGATAAGAAAGACTGGACGTCGGCGTTGCGTCCTTGGCGACCGCCCACATCTAGAAAGCCACCCTGAACGCTCACGGTCGTGGGAATTGTCGATAGCGAGGTAGGGTGTACTAGTGGCCCTTCCCCTACATATACGTGTCGGTGCTCCTCCTTCTCTGTATCCAGGGTGGTATCGGGTTCCGTTACTGTTGTGTTGAGAGATATATCGATTTGTGGTGGATTCCTTTTGAGATCCATGGAAAGCTTGCCACCAATCCTCTTCTCAAACTTCCCTTCGAGCTTTAGCAACGCAGACTCAACCCCACCGTCATCATCCAAGTCATCTGGGATTTGGGCCAGCTTCTGCGCTTCTGCCTCGAATGACGGACGCATGATTGGCTTTGACGAATGCGTACTAAACAGAGAAAGCTGTTTTGGCTTCTTTTCCGCCATGGCGCCAAGAGAAAATGTAGCCGGCTTTCCCGGCGAGTAATCACTTGTAACAACATCGACGTAGCCACTAGATTCCAGGACTGGGCTGCGAATGTACGAGCTTCGCAGAGAGTCGGTGTAAGTGGTCAAAGACCCCACGGACCGGGATCTCCGGAGTGCTGATGGATCCAAATCGCCAACTTTAGTGACTGCGCGTAGATCGCCGCCGGGCCGCCTCCTTAGCACTCTGAGAGGCTGCGGCACAAGAACCTGTGATGAGTCATCCGCGACTACCGAGCCTTCCGAGTACGTTGTGGCGTCAAAACTCCTAATTGTCGCCTGCGGAACGATACCGCTTGTAAAGGATGCGAACCGTCCACGACCATAAGAGTGCCTAGAAACAAACGACCTGCTAGATTCTTGCCTCGTGTGACTCCTTATCCCGCTCAGAGGGGGCCGGTTTGAACTTTGGTTGATAAAATCGAAAGAAGGGCGAACGAAATCCTCGGAAGGGCGAGTACTTGCCCCGAGGGTTTCCATATCAGGAATAAAAGGGGGAAGAGGATCCGCCGATATTGAGTGACGCAGCACATGCTGACCCAGAATGTATGACGACCTCCTAGGCGTCCCCATAGGTCTCCCGGGCGGCGTGTTGGGCGGCGTTGGATCCGCACCACTCTGCACGAAGGACTCTGCAAATGCTTCCCTTGAATAGTTGACTACAGGCAACGCCCCCGTCATAAGGGGGAAGTTGTCTGGCAGAGCCGTTTCATCGACGATAACGATTGATTTACTTCCAGTAGTAATCCCCATGTCGCTTGTGGGACGTAAATCCACCGCGTCCGTTTCAAAGTCGAAAGTCGTGTCCATGTGCGCTGCTGAGTACTCTGGCATGTCCCCTGAGGCTTGTGACCCAGCAGCAGGCGAAGACGGGCAACCATGTTGTCCTGCCTCAGCTGCGGCGTCTTCTCGAACGGCTTTTTTAAAGTCCTCGGCGATTTCAGCGCCCAATATATCAATCCGTACTGGCGGCCGGAGACCATTCTGACGCGGCCGGGCCTGTGGCACTATCGCAGTTCCAGGTAACCTGTTTGTCGTGGCACCCTTGGGCCCAATGGGTGAGATATTGATATATGCCTGTGACTGAGATACCGTTTGTCCCCTTGTGCTGAGAGCACGGCGAACGCTTCCCAAAAGCCTCTTCATCCCTTGCCCCGACATGGCTGATGCCGTCGTGCTCTGTTTTGGCAGTTCGACCGGAGGGGGCTGGAACAGGGTGGTTTGTCGTGACCCGGGTCCTGTTGAGTTGGGGTTAACATCGACGAATGCCTGTGATGGTGGAAGAAGACCGCCTCGAACAAGACTTCCGGCATACGGAAGCGTTAATAGAAACTCTGCATTTTTGTAGAGCACTTTTTCGGTCATGGTTGCGCGGTCACGCAAGGAATCGCTGAGGCTCCCATTCCGCTTGTGCGATTCTTGGGTGCGAATACGTTTGGCGACGAGGGCACGGGGGGTCGTCGCAATCGGATCGGAGCTGTTGTTGTACATGGAACTCAGGTCGGCAGGATGAGCACCCAACGGGTAGCCAACCGAATGTGGATGGCCAAATCGAAAAGCCTTTGTAGGAAACGAACACGACACCACGTCGCTGGTGATACTAGTCGGCGAAGCCTGGTTATTTCTGTCGATTTCCTCTGGCTCCCACGGCTGCTCCGGGGTAGCAGGGCGATCGCCAACCACAATCGAATCGATGTGGCCAGCCGTCGAGACATCAGCATAGAAACTTGCATGTCCGCGAGAGCTAATCGGTGGAATGACTGCATCCAGTTGTGGTGGCCCATCATCCGTCTTATCCCATAGAGAAGGATCCAAATTGGGGTTACGATGCCCAGCGATTCCACCTGGATATATGGGCTCCTCCACTCCAAGAGACACGTCGAAATCCGGCCCGTCCCAATACTGTGCACAAACCCTACGCCAGCACTTTTTTAATTCGGCCAAGATTTTCAACGGTGCTTTCCTTCCCCTCGTGTCCTTTGATATCTCATCGACAAATTCGTTCAAAAGTTCGCAAAATGTTACTCGAAGATAGTAGTCAACTGCAAAGTCGTCGGTGAAATAGTTGAGGACCCAATGGCGCATAGCAACAAAGGTGCGGACCCTCACCACCATGCCTGGCTCGTCATCCCTGGCCAGCGCCCACCTAAGTCGCGCAAACATCATGCGAAGGAGGTCCGAGGGCTCAAGAAACGATCGGTAAGTGAGGAAGAAGTCGGACAAGAGTTCATAATCCAAGAAGCTGGGCGATGTAATTTCTGCCACTAATCGAGGCGGCGTCGCGGCCGTCACGGCACCCGAGGCTGAGTATCTCACAATGACCCTATCATCGCAAGTTGGCTTGAATGTTAGCGAGTCGAACATTGCTGGTTCTATCACGAGATGATTGGACAAATATGTCGATCGCTGCTGCAGAGGAGCGCCGTCAAACTCGGGGGGTACGGCGGTTTCGCTCACCTCCCCGAGCTGCGGGAAGTATATCCCAGGGCTGTGACTCTTTGAGGCCGTCGAGTTTGCATCGAAGGGTGTAATGTTGAAGAAGGAGGTGCGGCTTGATCGGATTTCCTCAGTAGGGGCATACGATGACCCACGTATAAAGGGTGTCCCTCGAACGCTAAACCTGGGCGTGCCTATCCTCCACGACGGAATCGAGATTTCCAACAGTGGTGGGTGTCTCATGTCGACATCCTCGACTGTCCGGGGCCTCTGCTCCTCGCCGGGCTGCGTGATGACGATCTTGAACCCCCCAGGTTCTGACTCGCGTGCCACGCTCGTATCCTGCACGGTAGAATCCGACATGGCGCGTCGGTGTCTCTGGCGGATTTTGATCTGTTTCTCCCCCGGGTTCCCACGTGTTAGACTTGGAGTTGAGGAGGCTTCATGCGATCCGGCCGTCCATTGCAAACTTGGGAGCTGGGGGCTGCCGTCAACTTGTCGTCGGGTTTCCGATAGCATGGGCTCCAAGCCAGCCGTACCTGGCGGCGTCATGGGAAACACGAACTGAGGTTGAGGGTAGCGCTGGTGCGCAGGGCGGACGGTCGGCCTGAGACACAATCATCAGTCAACATTCGAGGGCCCCCCATCAGTCGTCTGAAATGTAATAAAGACTGGGATGTGGAATGGAAGCGAGATCCACGAGAAAGGGAAGAAGTGGAGCAGCACTGCCCGTCTCATCATTCCAGAACAACATCCATGATCCATCCCCCTCATTTCCAAATCTGCTTACCTCAAATAGATGCGGCCGTTGTTACCGACGTTGGCCACCGCAAACTGTCTGCCTTCTCGTCCCGCCGAACCCCCGTCCGGAGTAATATCCCACTTGTCGGCATCGTCATGGCTCCCCTTCTTGGCCCGTCGCACAGCCATAACTTCATCACGGGATTTTCTTTCCGTGACGGGAAGTAGTGGTTTTGACTGCGCTGCCGCCGATGAAGCCCATAACTTTGTCCTTGCAAGCCCGATCGCCGCCGCGGCCCCTCGCGCCGATGCCGCCTTCCCCTTTTCGCCATCCTTCCTGAGCCTTGGTAATGACTTTTTGGTGCGCGCTTCTTGTGGTGATTTTCCTGATAATATTGGTGGTGGAGGAGGCCGTGGTGGCGGATATTGTGGGGGTTGTGGTATTGAATCTCTCAGCGAGAGTGTGAGTTCTTGTTGTTGTCGTGGTCGCGTCGGCGCCGTCAGACCAGTCGCTGGTGGAGGTGCCGACGACCCATCAGTCTCCATTTCGGAGAGGGACACAAAAATCCCAAATCCTATGCCGCAGAGCGCTGGCTGCTGCTGCTTCTCCTTGTCTCCAGGCCGCCTGTGAATGAAGACATGGATCGGTCAATAACTCGTCTCGAATTGTAAATGCAAAAGTGGGGGGAATGAATGGAAGCAATCAATGCGGCGAGGGCCTGATCAGGTGGGAAGAACCTGGGAAGAAGACCGAGTGAGAATCGGATGAGGAAGGGGCGGCACCAAACTGTGCCTCCTCCCGGCAACGGGAGTTTGGGAAGGGAAAAGCAAAGCAAACGAAATCGAGGGATGATGAATGAATGGATGTCCGAAAAAGGTGGGAGAGCTAGGAGAGTCACGTACTGATACTGCACAACGCCATAAAGGTCGGACGGGTGATACAAACACGCTACCTGATTGCCAGAGGCAACAACCTGGAAAAGGTCGAGGGGAGGGGCCGAGACACTTTTCTTCAATTCATCAAAATCCAGAATCACAATTCAACCGTCCCCGTTCTCGGCAGAAGGACCACACACACCCTCAACCAGAACCAAGGCGCCCCAGCTGCAACGATGTGGGCGTGTGGGAAGTCAGCTCTCAAGGCGGATAAGGCCCGTGGGAAATTTGCATGGGACCAGGAACTGGTAAGGGGAACTGGTTTGTGCCGCGGGTTCAAAGTTGGGACGATGGAACAATTTATTTGGGCTTTGCTTGGATGTGGCTGACCCGCTTCCATATCATCCACTTCCTCCTCCTCCATCACATTTCACCCCTGGTTCTCTCTCTCTCTCTCCAAGTTGCAATTGCACTCAAAAAAAGTAAAGCGCCTCTTTAATCACGTTTGCTCCTCAGGAGTCAGATGGGGTCCAAGAGCAAGGGAAACAATCCATGATGATGATTGGATTGGTGGAAAAGTACCGCGTGCACGGTTCGGCTCCGGGTCTAGCGTGGGCGATGGAGCAAGGTTTAATCGATCAAGCATCACCAATGCTGCCCATCACCGGCACCAAATGATATGCATCGTCGGTCTCGTCACATCCAATTGGATTTTTTATCTCTCACACAATATTCATCATTGATGATAATGATGACTGAGAGACTTGTCTTTGTGTCTCCCCATTATTCCACAACTGCCTGCTGCATCATGCAAGCCAGCGGCAGTGAGCCGAGCGAGTGAAGAGAGAGAGAGTGGGCAACGGGAACCCCTCGAAGAATTGGAGATGTGCATGTGGGTGGAGACGTGCAGCAAACGTGCAGCAAAGCGGTGCATGCACCCAAGTGGCACCCTTGCCGAACGCTGCAGGCCTGCAAACGCAAGCAAGAAAAAGTCTTGGGCCCTGACGACGACCTGCCTGGCCCTTGCACGGGGACCAAATACCGGGGATTTTGGGGGATTTCTCCTCATTTCCCAGATGGTCGGGAATCCACGGAGCTGGTGAAGTTATCATATCATGATGAAATGGAACCATTTTTCAGATTTGAACCATTGGCAACGGCATGTCCGGGGGACTGGATCTTGTAATGGATGGCTTCCAGAAGGCATTGACAGCTTTCCGGGTTCCGAGTCAAAACTCCACATGGGAACCACTATCTATCAATTGTTATGCAGTCTGTGAAAGATTCCAGGTTTTGAAATGTTTGTTTCTTTTCGTCCCCTCACGTCGGGGCTGAATAAGAATGGATTTTTTGGAGTGAAGCGAGAGTCAATTTCACCCTTCCCAATATATGCAGTCACAGTTTCATGGAAACATGGCTGTGATGGCACACCGGGGACCCAATTTCCCCCTCCACTTCCACACCCACTCACACAATGCACAAAACACCCAGTGCATGATTTATGAGGAGAGTCTCAAAAAGAAAAGAAAAAAAGAGGGTTCCGAAGATGCAGCTCAACCAACCAACAAGTTTACAAACCCCACATGGGAACTTGGGAAGGATTTTTGTCTCTTGGAGAACTCCCCTTTTCATAAGATTTCCCACGGTGGCGTCCATCAATTGCCAAAACCAGTCTTCCCTCCCCCCAATGACGTCTGTTGTCACCTCTCCGTTTCAAAGTTACACGACATTTCATTTATTTTCCACGCACACTGCAACAAAAGTTCTAGTGTATAAATCGTACATCCGAATTATCCGCCGTTTCGTTACAGAAGATGCAGAGATGCAAGCCCGGTAAATGCAGTGTCACACCAATTGTGAAAGTCGGAGTCGGTAATTGAACCAACCCATACCCACTGACTTCGCCGTTCAATATGTTTTCTTTTTTTTCTTTTTTTCTCTCGTTTAAAATGTCATCAACTAGCGAAAAAAAAGAAGGCCGTCCCGATACATTCCGGAATTTGATCCTCAACGGCGCCCTTTCTCTTTTCTTCGGGTTGCCTGATCGACATGACAAACACGTGTTGATGAGGACTTCTCTTCCGAGATCTTCATTCATTTTTATGCTGAAAACAAAATGTAAGTGTAAGATCGGATCGACAGGTACTGCTTGGTCTGGGTCGGGTCACAGCGGCGGCTAACTTATCAGCAATGACACTGTGATAAAGACTCCGTTTTAAAATGTTACCTTGAGATTGTGATGATGGATGATGATGATGAATACGCGGACCCAGAAGTTGAAACTCACAACTTCCGATCAAAAATCTACCGAACGGTGGGAAATGCGGGATTGTAACGGTGTAATTTTTTTTCTGCTATCTTTATTTCTTTATTTCTTTTTTTTCCCCCTGAACCTCGGATCGTGTATCATACACCATTTAAATGATGTTTTTACAAAATGGTTTCTCACACCCACCACCATGGAGGTGAGGGGTGGTGGTGGTATCTGCGTCATGCAGTTCATCAGGTTGCCCTTCGGTTATTGAAATGCTTCCTTCTTTCCAGGTTATTACACCACGTGTGTTTTGAATGGGGGGCGTTTTTCGGTATGCAATGTTGTTTTTACCGAAGGTCGGGTAGGACGCGAGATACCGATGTGTGTGTGGTGTGTGGGGGACGAGAACTTCAATTTTGGAGTTGATGTGAAGTTGATCATGATACCTATTGATCGTCAGAAATCGACTGAGACATTGCTGAATGAACACGTGAGAATTCTGCTAGTAAGATTGAGACGCACTATGCGGTTGATGATCGGCAGTGATATTTCTCTTTCTGTGTCCTTATGACGATGATCTGCGATAGGTGTTGTGATTTGACTCCGAGTCCGGAGGATAACTATCAGCTGGTTGTTGTGTGAGAACAGATCGGTTGGTAATGCAAGAAAAGGGTGTAAATAACTGTTGGGTGCTTGTGGTATACTGAGGGTATATTCAGAGTGTTATGTGATGGGATTTGAGAACAGATAAGCGTTGTCAATCAAATAAGCATGTTATATATCGTGCTAATAAACATTCAAGCGGGGGTATTGTGTTAAACAGTACACGAGGGAATGGGAGACAAACTGGACCGCTCAAAACTCGATAAGACCCTTTTTTGTACAACACCTCTATTTTCCCGACTCCTCATATGAACGATAGAAACTCTACCACTCCCCCGTCAGCATTCGCACTCACGGGCCATCTGCCCATTCTTTCGACCCAGGAGGAGGAGGTGGTGGCGGCTGCGGTGCTCCTCCCTGCTGCCTCACCGACCCAACTCTCCTAACAGCGGCCTCGTTCCCATTGCTGACACCACTCAATGTCCCAGTCGAGCTCCTCGCAAAGTACCCAGGCTTCTCGATAGACCCTTTCCGTACGGGAGACATCCTCTGACCACTACCTTGTTGTCCTGAGCCTAGAGGAGATGGGGAAGGTGGGTTCCCAGGTCCAGGCAAATCCCTTGGCCTTGCGTCTTCACCGTCTTCGTCTTCTGAGACATCAGATATCTCCTCACGGACTTGACGTTGTGTTGCTAGTGGTATAGGTTTAAGAACAGTTGATCCAGGTCTCAGGCTCGTTCTACCCCTCTGACCGGCTGAAGTATCAGTCACTGGGTGGGATAATTCCGAACCATCGGAATCAGAATCAGATTCGTCGAGTTTGTTACTTGGCGGAGGTGTGACTTGATCCAGTTGTTTGGGTTTATGTTGCTGGGATTTGAGCGTGGCTCGTCGGCGGCCGAGGGTTGTGTAGTGATGTTTGAGGTCTGGGATTGAAGATAATAAGCAAGAGAAGAATAACAAATAGAGAAATTAGAGAAGCTTACGGTCTAGACAGAGATCCTCAACAATGGTTTCTTGGTGGCATTTTGGTTTGGAGCAACCATCTGATGAGAATGTGTTAGTAGAGCGGGAGACGGTCATAGTAAAATAATTTACGTACGAATCTGGCAAAAGATGGCAAAGCTGTCGACGAATTCTTGACATTGCTCTGCTCGGCAGGTGTCTGCAAGGAAAAGATTAGTATATGACTCGAGATGAGATTGGCCCGGGAGATAACTCACGCAAAGGACAAAAGCGACCCCTTAACTTTGGGTTTGGAGCCCAAGGACGAGGGTTGGGGCAGCTGGTCTCAGTGCAGCGATCTTGTCACAGTTAGATAACATGAATTGGTGGAGTTGCCATCGTGCAAGATACTTACGCTCATCACAATACGGTCTAGACATGGTGCTGCTCTTGGTGCAGTCTCGCTCGTTGCAGGTGTGGCCGTCGCAAAAGACAGAACGTTCTCTCTTGATGTCTTTGCATCGTTGCACCGCACAGGTGATGTCTTGGAACTGTTAGCTATCTGGATCCTGCGGGCAAGGAGAATCAACTTACGCTTGGTGCAAGACTCGAGGTACTCCTGGGTCTTGGGAGCGAAATGTTTCACGCCTCCACAACCGGGTATGGCACATTTGATGTCTAGCTCTGTCAGCCTCACTGAAAAGTTTATGATGGCGAGGAAACTCACGCTGAGCACAGTATGGATAATCGCCTTCGGTAATGGCACGACAGCTCCTGGCTTTACACTGGTCTTGAGGATGTCAGTCTCGCAGCATCCAAAGCGTCAGGACCGGCTTTACTTACGATCTTCACAGGCATCACGATCCCCTTGACGTCTTTTCTGACATCCCTCAGCCTGGCATCCGTCTGCCTCGAGTCAGCATCATATTATACATGGAAGCCGAGAAAACGACTCACGATTTACGCAAAACGGCGTCTCTGGTTCTCGCCTACGCGGGCACTGTCGAACATTACACTTGTCTATTGAGTGTCAGCTAATGATCCCATTATCGGGACAACGCCAAACTTACGATCAGGACAAACATCATAACGAGCATAAACAGGCGAGGCACTAGTCATAGGATCAAAGTTGGGATCCAAATACTGAGCACGAGCTTGCATGCAATCTCCAATAGGACATCGTGCATCTATCCCAAAAACATAATTAGATCAAAACAACCCCAACATCAGCAGCGTAACAAGTAAATGTACTCACGTTGTGCACAAACACTATCATGAGGCGGTTTCTTATGCGGACAACTCTCATTCTTCAAAAAATGAGAACAAGTATGTACCTCGCAATAAGAAGAGACCTGCGCTCTAGGACTCGCATATCTCGGATAAGAGCCCGGGGGCGAGCCTCGACCAGAAGGAGATAAAGTAGATCTCGAATGTCTGTTGTTGTCAAAACCCGGGTCCAATGTCTTGTACAAGACGTCGTTGTGGCATCCTTTGCTTTGGCATTTGTGACTCATGGTCGGCAAGTAGAGGGAATTGTATTTTGGATGAGTTGGATGAGGTTTTTTGAAGAGGGGGGCGCTATCGCCCGATATATACAAGTAAAAAAAACGGACGGGAAGGATTGACAGCCAGCAGGTGATCAGGCTGGGGTTCAGTTGTAACCCATAATGGCCGGGCGTCGCGGGGTAAACACCATCGATCTTTCATGCGCATTTGCGCCGCTGGGGGGAAAGAGAGTAATGGACCTATAAAAACAAGATTTTATGTTTCAACTAAACGTGAAAATGATTCATTTACACTCCCTCAAGAAGAAGTATTGTCTCAGGTGTCAAGATCAACATGGTGATCTTTGAAAAAGAAAAGCCCTCAATGTTTTCATCAAAGCGAGCACTTTGGCCAGAATGAGCCAGACAAGCCTGGAGCCAGAGGAAAATGAAGAATGAATCAAGTCGATGTCTCAATATAAACAAGCGGTGAGAATACACAAATCTTGATGCCCAAAGATGATGCGCATCTCAAACACTGCCAGCAGTCTAGCAGCTCGCCCAGTGCCCTGCATGTGAGGAAGGAAAGGTGCCCCGTGGCACAGCTCATCAGACACACAGTCCGTGGCTTCGAAAACAACATTTGGCCGGACCTTCACAATTCAGACATGCATAGAAAGAGTTATCATCAATATCTCACCTACGAAAATTTATCAGCACGAATAAAAGAAGAGAAGAATGATGAGACAGAAAAACCGCTGGATTTCATGACGTCTTCCCCGCAACTTGGAAAAAGAGGCACAATCAACCTAAGCTCAATCACGTGACCTCGCACCACAAACGCGCTAACCTCCATCCACACCAAACGCGTTCCCAAACGTGCCCTATCAATGACATCCCCAAAACCCTCATAACTTTTCCTTTCCCCCCAAAACTGATACTTTATTCTATATCCATCACACTGACCAAAATGTCTACTCCAAACCCCTACCACCTCAAAATCTCCTCTTCCCGCGGAACACCCTTCGAAAAATCAGTCTGGCTCACAATCTGTCAAATCCCACCCGGTTCATTCACAACTTATGGTTTACTCGCTTCCCACTTAAAATCCTCCCCTCGAGCCATAGGGAATGCCTTAAGGCGTAATCCTTTTGCTCCTGGTGTTCCTTGGTATTTCTTTCTTTTCCCTCCTTCCCCCTTAAGTCCCATTCTGACCTCTAAAAGCCACCGCGTAACAGCTTCGTCAGGCGCTTTAGGCGGGTTCAAAGGCAAAATAGCCCGACGAGACGGGGCAAATACCTCTCAACTAAAGGAAAAAGTAACACTCTTAAGAAAAGAAGGCGTGAGGTTTGATGAAACGGGAAGAGTCCTGGGGACTCCTTTTTCTGGATTTATTTAGCATTCATCTGATTATACATTGGTTACACACACAGGAGAGAAACATTAGCATCGACATCGCCAACTGGCCATGTCCCCCAAATTTTTTATTAATGTAATGATACATCTCATGTGACTTCAGGCCCTGGCGCAACCAGAAACACAATCCATAGCAAGACCGTTTTTCCTTTCTGCACATCCATATTGCCTTCCCCCCCATAAAACGCCCAAGCCAAATAACTCGTCTTCGTTTCGTCATTTCCGAGGTTGAACCGTTGCACAAAGTGTGCTTTCATATGCCCCTTTTTTGTTGCGTTCATATACCGGCCGGCCACCGTTTACCGTTTAACCCATCTCCCAAAGACCAATCCTAATGTACATTTTCCCGATCCCTAAAATAAAACAATAGGGCAAGGAATTTCATTTTTTAAAACAGCAGTATGCACTTCTTCTGTGTGTCAACGCCGAATGTGTTCTAGTCCTCAAATACAAAGACAAGAAAAGGAAAGAAATGCGACGACGAGAGATCATTTTGAGCAAAAGGGAAAACTAGATTGCTGTCGCTACTGCGATGTAGTTCCTTTTGATCCGGGCATAGTTGTGAGAATGATTACTAAGCGTTCTCCTCATTGCGACGAGCACGAGGAGGGAAGCCTCCGCGACCACCGCCGCGACCACGGCCACGACCCTCACCGCGGAAGCTACCGGAGCCACGACCGCGGTGGTGATGACCACCACGACCACGGTGACCACCCTCACGCGGACCACGGCTGCGGCCCTGGACGGACTGGAAGCCATCGTCGGCAGGTGCCGCACTCTCACCCTCAGGATGATCATCAGCCCAAGACTGATTTGTGGCAGGGGCAGAAGGTTGAGCAGGCGTAGCAGTTACGCCGGTCTCGGTCTCGCTGGCCTCGCGGGGAACCTGTACATCAACCCACTCCTGGGACTCGGTCATGCTAGTGCCAATATCCCACTGGCTCTCGCCGGCAGCATTGGCGGCGCTGTCGGTGACGTCGGCGTTTGCAGGAGCACCGGTGCCGGATGGGGTCTCCTCAGCGGGATGGCCATTAGCCAAGGCAGTGGCAGAGCCCTCTTCAACCTCGGTAAGCCCGGCATTGGCCACGGTGGGATCCGTCTCGACATCGTGCTTCAATTCCTCGGTCGACTCGGCGATTTCGGCATCAGTGGCCGCGGCAGAAGCCTCTGGCACTAGCTCTGGCTCTGTCTCTGTCTCAGTGCTCTGGACTGCTGGCTCGGATGGGGGCTGGTAGTAAGCGATGGCGCTCTTGATGGTGGCCTCCTTAACCTGGGCGTCTAGAAACGAGTTAGTCATTATCCGTACTGTTGAATAGGAGACTGAAATAGCTTACAAGTCGTCTGCAAAGTCTCGCCGCCGGTGCTGCGGGTCTGCTCATCGGAACCCTGCACCAGCTTATTCATGGTAGCTACTGCATTGTCGTCACCAGAGTAGAGGTACAGAAGAATGCCCTCGAGGGCCTGGTTCTCATCAAGGGTGGCATCATGATCCTCGGCGCGACGAGAAGCTGCGAGGCGGAGGAATTGGGAAACCAGCAAGAAGTCAGTCTTGAGGTTGGCAGCGCCCTCATCAGCAGCCTTTTGCTTGGTCTCGGCAATTAATTGCTCCTTTTCCTTCTCGAACTTCTCGGTCAATGCCTTCTCCTGCTTGGCGAGCTGTGCGCGGTGCTCCTGCTCGATCGTCTTGAGCAGGGCTAGCTGTTGCTCAAGCTGGAAGAGCTGTGCTTGGAGCCCAGGACGCTTGAGGTGCGAGGCCTTCTGGTCGGCATTGATGATTTTGGCTTCGATAAGCTCATCGAGAGTCTTGTCCTTGTGCTGATTTATGATGGTTTCAACCTTGGCAGAAAGGGTCTGTAGTTTGGAACGGTCAGCATGCGATCGATCGGTCTGGGCGTGGGCGCGGGGAATCTCATCGGGGTGGACTTACGAGCTTCTTGGTGATATTACGAACGCTCCTGAATGGCACGAATGGTTAGAAGAGTTTCGTAAGGACCAAATTGAACATAAAAACTCACTTCTGCAGCTCGCGGATGTGTGCACTCTCGCCTTGCTCATCCTCAGTACCGGCAACAGAAGCAGCCTTCTGCGAAGCTGGGGCAGGAGACTCGGTGCGCTCAGTGGCAGCAGCAGCGGCAGCCTTGGCCTTCTTCTTCTTTGCAGATTTGGACTCGACAGGAGCCGGGGGGTTCTGAACAACGGGTGCAGCCATGTTGGGTCGATATAGAAGCTCAACAAAGCTGTTTTAACAGAGTTGTGCGGTCCAAAGCGCAGCTGTTTTAAATGTGGTCGCTTTGCGGATGAATGTGGGGATGGTGGAAAGGGCAGTGGAGGTGTCACACGACGAGCACTTGGTGGATATTTATTCGAGACGGTGAGAGGGAAAAATACTGTTTGGATTGCAGGAATTCAATTCGTAACTGGAGAGGTTGTGGTGTGTGCTGTCGAGCTGACTGGGAAATTTTTTGAAGGTTGGGAACCGCCCTTCCGCCCCAGGTTTCCAAACATGGGGCCAAGACAACACCCCTCCTCGGATTGGTCGCCATCTGAAAGCCTCAGCCAAACAGAGAAACATGCAGAATCACCAAGAAGCAAATATCACCAGCAAAACGGACAAGAGGCTGCAAACAAACAATTGTTGCAATTTAGACCGGGTGCCTGCCTAACTGCCACCTCAAAAGCTAAGAATACCACAAACCTCCATCAAATCACCAATTGGAATGTGTTGCGTAGTACATGCGCTGCCTGTCCTCGTAGGGTACCTACACAGGTGGTGACAGTACAAAAGTCTCCACTTCTGGCGAGACCGCCTGTGTCCTGTGACGGCATGGTGTTCAGCTCTCCCCTCAGCTCTGTCCCGGTTGGTAGAGTTCCGTCTCCGCCCAAGCTCCGTGACCCTCTCCGTGACCCCGTCTCGTCTCGGCCGGAAAACAGCTCCACGTTTTACCAGGTTACCTCGATAATTATGACGAGACTCTTCCAAAGATGAGATGTCTGGTTCAAAATCTGGCGCGACCCGGCGATTTAGATCTCCGTAAGTAAAAAGGCATGTTTTCAATCATCCCTTGAATTTGGCAAGCGAGTTCTGTTGCGCCGAGGGAGGTTTTTGTGAGCATATTTTCTTTTTCTGTTTTTTTGTACCTGCACTTACCGCTGTGACTTTCTTGACGCTTCTCGCTGTGATGCCTCTTTCACCCCCTTGTTTCGCCTCAATTCCAGCTTCTTTTATTAAACTGATCGCGTTTGTTAGTTGATCCAATTGTTGAGCCAGATTGAAGAATCCCTTACTTTTGCATGAAAAGCATGTAGTCGAGAAATATCTGCGATGAAGTCAGTCAATTTTGCCACTCCAAGACGGGAAGGAAGTAAATAAAACGAACAAAAAAACACGTACCATGACATCCGCGCTCTTGCTCACGTTGCAGTTCGAATGAGCCTTAACAATCTTTTTGACTGTCGCTCTTGGATACAATTTCTGGCCCGGCATGTCGATAATGTGGAAACAGAGAAATATTATTTCTTTCACTTTAATGAGACTGAGAGAATAGTTCCGTACGTACAGAACGTGTCGTGACGCTGCGAAATGACAATGAGAAAGGCCAAGCAGTGTGTTTGTTTGGTTCAAGGTCAAGGTCAGCAGCCAATCGGAGAATATCCTGGACCACCCCGCCATTACCCCTGTCCTCCCGTTGAATTTAGGTGTGGATTGCCCCTCCAACTCAACGACACTTCGTGCCTGAACAAGCTATGGACAACAGCTTAACGACATAACTGATCAGCTCAAAAAATCAGCAAAAATGATGAACCTTAGCAAACGCATGGTATGTATAATTTAGTTTAACGCATTAATGACTATAGGCTAACAATGCAATTTTAGTTGACGAAGGAGGAAGAAGATGCCGCTGGAGACGAAATCGAAGTCCGTCGCGAAGACCAGGACAAGATCAACAAGTTCAGCCGATTGCACTCTCACGAGCTTATACTAGAGGAGGAGCTGAAAGTAAAGAATGTGAGACTTTCTTTATGCCCGAACTGCCCCGAATATGCAGTACTGAATCCCAAACAGAAGGAAAAGGAGGAGCTTGACGACATCTCGACGGAGCTCGAGCTTGCAGACGAGGATGAGAAGGTCCCGTAAGCACAATCCGCACGCCGAACGATTCCGATTCCACATGCTTATAATAACTCCCGATAGATACAAGATTGGCGACTCCTTTTTCCACCTCCCCCTCGAACAGGCACAAGAGCTGTTGGGTCTGTCAATGGCCAAGATTGAGGAAGAGATCGGCGAGCTGGAGGATAAAATGAGCGCAATCCGAGAGGAAATGACACAGCTAAAGGTGGAGCTGTATGCAAGATTTGGAAAAACCATCAATCTCGAAACATGATTCTCCACACAAATCAAAAGTTCTTGGTACCCTCGACACGTGAAGCCGCCGCTGTGTGTCAAGGGCGTGACGGCGACCAGCTTTTGCCCCTTTCACCTGCCATGGTCAACAAATATCGTCTGACTTGCGATCGAGACCGAGAACGATTTTGTCGAACCTGTGTTTCGTCACTCTTAGGGTACGGATGTAATGCCATGCATAATTATGCATGCAGGATGCAAGTGTTAGGATCTGTCAACAACCGCGGTCGCCGACTGAGCTTTTAACATCGGTGTATACCAGGGTTTTCCTGTGAACGGATCAGACTCGGTTGATGGGATGTGGGAAGGATTGTGGCCAGCTTTTCAGGGGAGAGATTGGGCGCTGTAAGCAACTACTCCATGATCAAAGCATTGGAGGTTGGCATTGCTAATGTATATAACATGTCATCCTGCACCTGTTAGCTTCAATCTGGTCCCAAGTTGTCGGTTCTCCAGGCTTTTCCTCACTACTTGTCTCAGCAATGCGGCATTGACATCATTCCAGCAGAGGCGCATAGGAACTAGTCTTCAATCTAAAAAGTCCGGTAACTTCCGGCCGAGCTTTGCGCGCGCTTATGATTTTTGGGCCGGCTGTTTCAATCGCTGTGGTAGTCTTTCCCCCACAGCTTTTCGATACCAAGAACTGTACATGCGTCTTCACAACTTCTCAAGTTGTGCTACCATACTTCCTCTTCTCGAGGTGCATACATTAGTTCCCGAAAACTCTTCTCATCGGAATCTTTGGCCGAATTCCGATTTTCGTATGCGAGGGAATCGTCGATTTCTTGCAAGCGGATTCAACATATTTCAAGAATGGTGTTTTCCAATGGCAACTCAAAGGACCGGACTGCTTGTCAAAAAGTTGACGATTCAAAGCCGTTACAACCACACCATTGAGGGCTTGTCCTTGCTAGGGCAACGCCAATCGCTCGTCTCATGTTCCTACGCCGTTGAAAGATTCCGACGGATCGGATTGAGGAATTGCAACTGAAACCCCAAGGTTCCTGTGAGCATGCTCATGCGCAGCAATGCACGGTGACGCTCAGGAACCAATGCTCAGAGATACTGGCTTTGCAGACTACCTTGGCACGTGTAAATCCGTCGCTTCAGATTGTGCCACTGCACGTTGATGCTTGATCATCAACCAATATGTTTCTTTCTTATTTGTTCTCTTCTGCCGCCTCGGATTTCTGATTCTTGCTTCTGTATCCATCTACTAAACTCGGTACACAGTACAAGACTACAAAGACTCCTCAAGACTACAGGTGAAGAAGGACGGACCCTACTGCCATTCATTATATTTATACTCCACCACATTCTTTCATAATGAACGTTCCACCAGAGACCAGCAACCAAGGACCACGTTCCCTATCCATGGTGTCTGTTCACACTACATACGAAGATTCGCACTCAGCAATTGACATTCCCCCACCACAAGAGGAGCCCACCGAGACGACTGAAATACTGCCCGAACCTGTCGAGGAATCAGAACCGCAGCAGAACGAGGAAGACAAACCAGTGAAATCTGCTGACGCTGCACCGGTTCAACCGGAATCAGTCGAGTTCACACAACCAACTGAACCTGAACAAATTCAACAGACACCAGAGCCATCAAAGACCACCGAGTCTGAGGAGTCCGAAATCCCCAGGTCATTCCCCCTCGTCACCCCTGCCCGATCATCATCCACCTTTCGACAGACCCAATCAGTACCAGGAGACGTCTGCCAAAGAGTAGTCTCACGGGATGGATCAATCCGTCGAGAATGTTCCTTTGAAATCATGGGACTTGTCCGACCAGAAGTAATAACCGACAACATTCTCAAAGCCCCCAAACCGCCTCCTGCAGCCTCCATAACCAGCACTCGAGTCCCCGACTCTGACGAAGAACACGGTTATCCCCGTTGTCCAACATGCCAAACTAAACTCCGCGGCAGCGCCGGCGGCAAGCTCACACAGCAAACCACCCCTGGGAGTCATACCTACTTGCCTGATCTCTACAGCAATAACTCAAGCGTCCTAGACGACGACGACGACGAAGAAATGATTGTTTCATGGGAAGACAACGATCCTGAGAACCCGTATAATTGGTCAACAAAGAAAAAAGGATGGATTCTCATCACACTGATGATGTTGATTATCAACTCGACTATGGGCAGCGCGTTGCCTGCGAATGCGTTACCTTTTATCGTTGCGGAATGGCAGGTTACGAACGAACGGCAACAGGTCTTGCCTATTTCAGTTTATTTGATTGGTTATGTGATGGGTCCGATTCTTTGGGCACCAGTTAGTGAGCAGTTTGGACGAAAGACACTTACGCTATGCACTTTTATTGTGTTTACTTTGTTTACCCTTGCGACAGCCCTCGCGCCAACATGGACGATGTTTCTTGTCTTTCGACTGTTTACGGGTGTTTTTGCTTCTGCGCCGATTGCTATCGTTCCGGGGATAATAGCAGATACCTGCAGCGATCCAAGGACCAGAGGAAGGAATATGGGATTATTCTTCATGACGACTGTTTCTGGACCGCTGTTGGCGCCAATCATCTCTGGTTACTGCGCGGAAACCATCGGATGGCGTTGGGCTTTTTGGATTGGACTGATATAT
Organism: Podospora fimiseda; assembly: GCA_033297215.1. Taxonomy (NCBI): domain Eukaryota; kingdom Fungi; phylum Ascomycota; class Sordariomycetes; order Sordariales; family Podosporaceae; genus Podospora; species Podospora fimiseda. The sequence continues at coordinate 58,420 of MU865436.1, forward strand.
GCCGGAGCGACGATTGTTCCGTTGGTTTTCCTTCCGGAGACTTATGGGCCGATTTTGCTGAAGCGGAGGGCTGGGGAGATGAGGAGGAGGAACCCAAAGGCTAAAGTGGTGGCGTTGCATGAATTGGAAAAGAAGACGTTGAGGGAGTTGACGACTGTTGTTTTGGCGAGACCGATAAAGATGATTATCTTTGAGCCGATTGTTAATACGTCTTGTGCGTATTTGGCTTTGTGTTATGCAATTTTTTACATGTGTTTTGAGGCCTTTCCGGTTATTTTTATTGGGGTGTATAAGCTGAGTCCTGGGGAATGTGGGTTGACTTATTTGGCGGTTGGGGCGGGTTGTCTTTTGGCGCTGCCGATTTTCTTTATGTATGATTTGGTTTTGACGAATGCGATGGAGAGGGGGGCGGCGTGGACGAAACAGGAAGAGTATAGAAGGTTGCCTTTGGCTTGTATTGGGGGACCGATGTTTGTGGTTTCGTTGTTTTGGTTGGGGTGGACTGCTAGGGAGGAGGTGCATTTTTTTGTGCCGATGTTGGCGGGGGTGCCGTTTGGGATGGGGTTTATGTGTATTTTTCAGGCTTTGTTGTGAGTTCTTTCCCTTTACCCTTCACTTGTTTTGACAGAGTTGGTGCTGATAGCAATGATAGGAATTACATGACGGATGCATATGAGGTATACGCTGCTTCAGCCAACGCAGCTGCTTCTTGCTCCAGATCTTTACTGGCTACCGTCTTACCGTTGGCTACGCTTCCCATGTTTGAAGCGCTTGGGATATCGGGGGCTTGTTCATTGTTGGGAGGGATTTCATTGTTGATGTGTGCCATCCCGTTTATTTTCCTCTGGCAGGGAGATAGGATTAGAGGGAATAGCAAGTTTTGCATTGCTCTGAGGGAGAGGAGGGAGGCGAATGCAAAGAGAATTGAGGATCAGAGAAGGAGGAGCGCTGCGAAGCTTTTGAGTATGTCTGCGGCTAGAGGAGGGGCGGAGGAGATGAGCAGTTCGAGGACTGCTACTGTTGCGGGACAGCAGGAAAAGCAGGAGAGCAGTAGTGTGCATTTGAAGGTGCCGCCTATGATCCATGTGAGGAGTGAAGAGGTTGGGAGTGGGAGTGGGAATTCTAGTGATAAGGAGACGGTGTAAGATGGGATCGGATGAAAGGGTTGGGGTGAATGAATGATGGCTGGACCATTGGATGGGTTGCCAAGAAGGAAGGTTGTTGGACTCATGTCTGTGTATGTCTACTGACGATTGCTTTCTTTTTCTTCCTTTTTCTTTTGTCATATTATCTGTCTTGGCGATGTTCATAGATCAACTTTAGAAATAGTTTCAATTTTTTATTTTCATTATTCCATTTCTCTATTCCTACAAAAACATCTTTGTGTACTGAATCCATCTTCCTTAAAAGTTTACATAACCCAACAAAAGCGTTCATGATCGCTTGACTGCTACCCCATTCCCAAACAAACAACTATTTCTCAGCCGAAAACCAACCCAGTCTAAAAACAGCTTAAAAACAGCCATGCTTTGAAGAAGGAGGGTATCAGAGAAGAAAGGAAAAAAAGGATTCCGCTTGATCCATACAAAAATATACAACTCCCAACAAATTATTCCATCGGTTCCCTTGCTTTAATCCATTTCCAGTTCGGGATCATCATGCAAACCCAACAAACCAACCGATGTAGTAGTATCTTCCTTGTATTTCTCTTTCCTTCATGTCATGCATTGATAAAAAAAAAGACACGTCCCCAGTCCCAGTTGACGACAATGAGGGACAAGAATAAACTCCCAAACGCCATACACATCCGATTCAAAGAAAATCGAGCTCTCTTCTAGATTTTTGAACAAGAACCGAAGATAAAAATCCATCATACAAGATTTTTGTACGCCTGAGGTCCGGCTAGACTCGAAACAATTTGTTCGAGTCGAGTGGTGAGGGGATGCTGAGAGGAGGTCTGGATAAAAAGAACAGACTGTCCGTTTGGACAACACTCTCAACTGAAGCCCTCAACCTACTATTCCTAAAATTAGAGGAAATAGTCGCCTGGTCCCCTACGACCGGCAGGCACGTGGCGCTGATCATCAGGCACAGCTGAGAAGATGCTGAACTTTGTGTTAAGAGCCTCATCGACAGTCATGATTGAAGCAACGTTTCCGCATCGGTAGCAGTAATTTGGCGCCGACCAGACGGTGACGACGGACTTCTCAGGAAAGTGATACTGGAACAAAGTTAGATACTAATCAGATGAAATAAGTTGAGCGGAGAAAATTCATACCTTGTAGCCCTCATTCACGAGCTGATGCGCTCGAGCAATAGTTGTAAGCTTGTTGACATGGTTGAATTCGTTTGCAACCTTGTCTCCAAATAGCCAACCTGCTCCACGGGGACTGACAGCCCAAGTATCAATGTCTTCTGGGTCACTCCAAACAAGATCGCAAAAAGCACCCTCGTGAGGAATCTCTTGAGCTCGCGCAACGACTCGGATTTGGTCGATAGTTCGGATTTCTGGGCTGAGACCGCCGTGGACGCAAAGAACAGTCCCGTCAACGATGGCGGCCAAAACTAAAAAGTCGAAAACCTGGCAGCAAGCTTTCCAGACTGAAGCATTGCCATACTTTTGCTGGCACTCTTCATAGAAACCGTAAACTTGTGTAATCTGGCGAGACTCGTGATTGCCTCGGACGAGGACAATTCTGTCTGGGTACCTAGAAATTTATTAGTGAATAGTTGAGTGGATGTAGCAATCGAGATAACTTACTTTGCCTTCAAACACATGAGAAGAGTAAATGTCTCCAAGCTAAAGTAGCCTCGGTCGACGAAATCGCCCAAGAAGATGAAGCGCGTGTCTGCTGACTGCGTTCCCGACGAATTTGGTGGGGGAATATGCTCTTGGGTGGTATCACCCTCTGTCATCGTCTCGTCGTCATCGACAAATGCTCCGCCGTCCCTGATCAGCTTCTTGAGCTTGGGATCCCTGATCTCTCTTGGTGCCTCAAGGTCGTCTGAGGAGATAACTGTGGTAGCCGTCTTGGGCGTCTGGACATTCTTGTCGCCGGGCATGCCTCCTGCAACGCGGAACAACTCGAGCAGGTCGTAGAATTGACCGTGAATGTCGCCACAAATGGTGACTGGTGTGACGACAGGTTGAATGTTGGATTCCTCCATCAACACCTCTTTGACCCGTTCGCAGAGCTGTTTCATGACATGCTCTGGAAGATAGTGACACTGCCTGGCCTCCTCGAGCCACTCGTCAATGTCGGCATTTGGCGACAATTTCGCCGGGCCGGGCTTCGGCGCGCTAGACATTTTGCGTGCTGAAGGGATCGGAGGAAGAGGACGGCGTCTAGGGTGCCGTTGCGGCAGTGCAGGAAGAGGATGTGGGTTTGGGATTGGCGGGAGAGGGCGAGGGCGGGGGTGGTGGTGCTCTTCCGGGATAGGTGGAAGAGGATGCGGGTTCGGGGTCGGGGTTGGAGGAAGTGGGTGTGGTGTCGGGATGGAGGGGAGAGGATGTGCTGCTCTCGGAGTTGGCTGTGAGGGGCCCTGTTGTGGGCGGGAAGTTGAATGATTGCGCGGGCGTCTGGAGCGACGCTGGGAACCGACTCGGTCGGCAGGAGTAGCTGAGAAATTCGGGCGTGGGCCGGTGGTGGAAAGTGACAGTCGACTGAAAGGGTTGGTCAACGTCAACGGTTCATCCCGCCCAACAAGAGCGCCTAGGTTGCTGGGAGGGCGGGGAGCACCCGACCCACCGCGCCGTGCGCGGTCGCTCACTTGCCGGCGCCCAGGAGGTCCGTGCGGCATGGTGGGGGCTGTCGAGCAGAAGACTGTGTTGCCAAGGCGCTTGTGAATGCGATAAGCCTGTCACGTTCGTTATCGTTGCTCGCTGAACAGGGGTTTGGAGCTGGTGAGTTGCAACAACGATTGAACTTACCTTCAATGTGAAGGATGATGAAGTTGTTGTCGTTTTTCCCACCGAATTTTTGTCGCAATAAAATATATTTCTAAAATCTTCCGCCAACCTGCAAATTCCGGCCCATAGGTTTAATTTTTTCAATATTCCCCGCCAGGGACCCGCGAGGACCGAACATTCTTTCCTTGTTTCTGAGTCCAGGAAACTGCCCGCTTATAGGACGACATCATACCAATCCATACTCTCTTCAACGGATTCGACATCGACGGAAACTTCACCATATACATCTCACGATGGCTGCGCCGCCAAAGTTGCTCTCACGGAAACCTAATGGCACTTCCGTCGAGGGCCCAACACTGAGCGAGACCCCAAAGCCTCTCAAGACTAAAACTCCCACACAGGGCGATAAGGTTGTGGTGCGCAGGCTTCCGCCAGGCATGACCGAAGAGGAATTCGTGACTATCCTCGGTGACGAGTGGAAGGTTGGCAACGGCAAGGTCGATTGGTTCTCATATGCGCCCGGCAAAATTTCGACCCAGTCAGTCCATCCCCCACAGGCCATATTATTGAGCTTGAGTAGCTGACTAGATTACACTATAGCCCCTCGAAGCCATCGACTCCAGCACGAGCTTACCTTCACGTAATTCAGCGAGACCAGTTGACCAATCTCGTACAGGCAGTCCAGGCGGCAAAGTGGGAGGATGCGAAAGAGTCGTACAATGACCCTGCTTTGATATCTGCACCCGTCGCAGAGTTTGCCATCTACAAGAAAATCCCGACTGGTAACAAACGAGTGGACAATCGCCAAGGAACCATTGATCAGGACCCGGAGTTTATGGCATTCCTAGAGAGCCTTGCAAACCCTGATGCCACTAAGGAGGGAACAGATACCGCTGAGCAAACAGCAGACGACATTGCCAAGGCCGAGAAGACTACGACGACGCCTCTCATCGAATACTTGAAGGAGAAAAGAGCCGCCAAGGCTAAGGAGCTTGCAGCTGCCAAGAGCTTGAAGCATGGGAGACAAGAGTCACAGTCACAAGGCAGCAAAGGCAAGACGGCAGCAGCTGTTGCTCCCGAGGAACCCAAGAAGAGGACGAGGGAGGGTCGATCCGAGAGAGAAAGGGATAGAGATAGAGACAGGGAGAGGGATAAGGAGAGAGCAGTCGAAAAGGCGCCCGAGAAACCCAAGGAGTTGATCAAGATTTTGAGCAAGAGGGCTGCAGCTGCTACAGAAGCTGCTGCTGAGGCTGCTAGAACAGTTGCAGCACAGGTGAAGCAGAGTGCACAACAGAACACACCAGCCACCCCCTCCGACAGCTCAAATAGGCGTAAAGGAGGCATTTCAGTTGCTGCAAAGATGCTGCAACGCGATTTATTGGGTCTCAGCTCAAACAGCAACCCTCGCAGATCTCGACAAGAGGCAGCAAAGGATACCAAGGAGGCCAAGGGCGGTCCTGCAAAGGACACTCCTGCTAAGGAAAATGTCCCAGCAGCGTCGGTGCCCGCGCCGCCCGCCCGTCCTGCTGAGTCTTCGTCATTGGCAAATGCTCCCAAGGGGCAACAACAACAGAATGCTTCTGGGTCTGCCTCTGGAAGATCTCGTAATCGGAGACGGGGTGGAGGCGGTGAGGAAGCTGGTAAAGGGAAGGCAGAGAGCAGCAAGGCAGAGAAGACGGTCGAGAAGCCAGCACCGGCGCCTGTGGTCGCCAAGCCACCTGTCATCTTGTTGAAGAAGAAGGACTCGCAGCCCGCTGCCCAGTCACAATCCCAGCGCGGATCAACTCCCGCGACGCCGTCAACTCCTGCACCGCCCGCGCCTACGCCTGCTCCTGCGTCAGTATCAACAGCAGCAGCGCCGCCCGCAGCTCCTTCTGCGCCTAAAGCAGCAACGCAAAAGCAGGGAGGCTCTAGGAAGAGCATTGCGGCTTCTGGATCCAGTTCGGGGTCCACTCGGGCTTTCATTAAGCACGCCAACCATTCTCAGGGCGTGACGGAAGTTCTCTTGAGGGAGACTCTGAGCGTTTATGGGACCGTGAATTCGATCGACATTGATCGAAAGAAGGGCTTTGCATATGTTGAGTTTGCTGATCGCGAGAGTTTAACCAAGGCCATGGCTGCCAGTCCGATTGCCGTGGCTCAGGCTACTGTTCAAGTTCTTGAGAGAAGGGAAAATACTGGGAGAGGCAGAAATGGAGGTGGAGGGTCTGGCCAAGGTCAAGGGCAAGGTCAGGGTAAGAACGCCACTGCTACAACATCTGCTCCTGCTGCTGCTGCTGCTGCTGCTGCTAGCAGCTCTCAAGGTCCGCCTCCCCCGACGCCGTCAGGACCGAGCAGTGGCATTCCAGCTGCTGCATCGGCGACTGAGAAGTCTGCAGGCGATCAGGCAGCACCGAAGCGGAAGAGACAGCATAGAGGAAGAGGTGGCGGTAATAGGGACCCGAAAGAGGGAGGGAAGGATAAAGATGGTGGTGGTGGTTCGGGATCAGCCTCTGCGCCTGCAGCTACGAATGCAGCCTGAGGAGGTTACGGGTTATGAATATGGCGTTTGCGAAAGATATAAAGAATCTTTCGCAGTGAAGGTTTGAGAACACTTGTTTTATTTGGCGAGTGGTGTGATGGAGTTTGTATGTATATAGGGGACACGGAACAGCGATTTGGCTTTTGTATGGAGGACGAAGTTTATGATGGCCAGCGACCAGGAGGTTAGACAAATGACTTTTCAGAGGGGTGGTTGCTCTTATGCTTCTGTAATGTATATCCTGATTATTAGATTCTCAAGAGCCTTTGTGAATAGCGACAGGAAAATAGAAATGAAAGATGTGTGCACAATATCCAGTTGTTGTGAGTATCCCAAGGCTATGTTCTCTCTGCCCCGAGACAAACATTGACATCCTCACACCACGGCATTACTTGGGTATTGTGAAAACGTCTATGCCTTGCTTTAATTACATTCCATTCATTACTGTTTGCTGTGTGCACAGATCGGACTTAATAGAGAATTGTTAATATGCATGAGAAGTCAACTATAGAGGATGCACAGAAAGAACGGCATTGATATGAACAACATGGAAAACTCATGAATGTAGATATATTCGATTGCTAGAGTTAAACATCGTAAAAGTCGAACGGAAGATAATTGGAAGCAAAAGAAAGGGTCAATACCTAAATTATCTTTGTCGTTCTGATGTCTTTCCGTTGTCGTCGTCATCATTATTTTCCTTCCAGTAAGAAGTTCAATATAATGTGCCGAGGTTCTGTATATATATCCAGATTGGAGATGGAGCCATCGCACGAGATTATGACTTCCTCACGCCTATTGACGATGTATGTGTGGGCCATTTTCTGCATCCTTTGCATGCTGTGCGGCTGTAGAATGATCCTCAATCACAAATCGACTGCGTTGCTGGTCGCAAAAGATGTTTCTGATTGCGGAGCACTAACGTAGGTTTTGGCATGGTGGGCTATTATGGGCAGATACCCTCCCCCCGGCTTAAGTACATACCGCGTCGGACGCAAAAGGTGTTCGTGGAAGGTGTTCGTAGCTGGCATGAGAGTCTTTCGAGCCAGACACGAAATATTTTCTGCTCCGGGCTCGAGTCTCTTTCAGTCTCAGACAAAAGTCTTTCAATTAAGATGCACTTATTAGAGAATTAATTATCGAGAGTTGGTATGGCGAAGCTGACTGGAGGAGAGAGTGAGTGTAAAAAAAAAAATGAAAAAAAAAGTCCCAGAGTGAGTTGTAAAGCTATCTTTTGTCGGACTTTGTATTCGGCCGGAGGCCGTCTCCATCGGACACCGGGAGATCCTCAGAATTCTTCGGCCTTCCGGTCTCCGTAGTAGTATATAGTGAGTGGTAGACACTGAGATTTCCTCTCCTCAGGAGTCGGGTATTCTAGACAGTCTCAATTCAAGCCCATTACAAATGCTCCAAGTCGTGGAACCTCAGTAACGTAACAGATATCTCTCCCCATCCTGGTTCGTCCTCCCCTCCAACTTATGTGTATATAATTACTTGTAATGGCAGACTCTCAAAAAGATTATTGTGTTTGTTTTCCTCTTGAACCGGTGGCCCAAAGAAACTTCGGAGGTTGTAAAATAGGGGTTTCTTTCGTGGCTTTGGGTCCGGCACAATGGTTTACCTTTTCTTCTTTTTTTTTCTACTTTTCTTTCTTTCCTTCTTTTGATTCTTTCCGCCATTTTTCCTCCCTTACTTTAATCCAAGCAGTTCTTAGTTATCAACATGCTTTTTAATATTCAAAAGGCTTATTTATTTTTTAAAAGGCGTTCTTTGTTTAATGAATGGGTATTTATTTTTTAAAAGTCCTTTTTATTCTTGAGAATGCCTTTTATTTATTATTATTATTATTGATCTTACACCGCTGGAGGCGGTGCCTCCATCCCTATGGGATATGCGGTCCCTCTACAATTATTTACACGCGTGAGC
>MU865437.1:0-66668 GCA_033297215.1 Podospora fimiseda
TGGATCCGCAGCATGAATTGATTGGATGGGGGCCGGCCCGCAGGTGAGATACTGTACCGAGTACCTGGCTGGGACAAAGCGCCCCGCACTGTCGAAGTACCCGAAAATGGTGGCCCTGCCCTGCCAAATTCGGCACCCATAACAGCAAGTTCTGTACTTAATCTGTAAATTGTGCTCGAAGAAATGCTCATAAGTGCAGTGGCCATCAAATGAAAGAAATCTAAGTGATTACAGATTACCCCAGGAGTTCCATTGGGGGGTTTTATGACAACTGAGCTATCTGTATCGATCAAAAGGGACGGCGCTGGTAGAATTCGAAGCTATTGGGGTAGAAATGGTCAGTCTTACGAGTGCATTACACCTCCTTAGTTGGCGCTCAAAAAAGTCAGTATGGACCAAAAGAAACATTGAGAAACGTGTAACGGATTCAGTTGGAGAAAAATCTGCAATCTTACAACCGTGGGTTAAGTAACCAGAAAAACAAAGGGACTAAGTAGCCAAGAAGAGACAATAAACAAAAGAAAGTCACAACGTCAAGTCCTGGGTATCTCAAAAGCACTTCCATCCAATCCGTCCAACTCTCGACGTGAACGCCCGTACTGTCGGTGGCCGGAGATTGAAAGTTGCGCAGCAGCAATGAGTAGACCAGTGACGAGACCGAGATAGCCATGATATGGTGTGGTAACACGGGGACCCATCTACTGGGTTACGGTCCTTCACCTTGTCAGAAACACTGCACTATTCAAGATGTTGGATTTCAGACGATTCCCTCGAGAATGATGATTAAATGTTGTTGTTCGTTCTCTGCTCCTTCGAGTTTTGCATCTACCTATGTATGGAGCATCTCCGTATGGACTGTCCGACTTTCACTGTATAGACACCGACGTCGCTCCCAAGTTCCAACAAAGATCGAAAAACACATCACTAAGGATATCGATTGCAAGGTCGATCAATTTTAGAGGAGGAAGATGAGGTGGTTAGAGTGGAGAATGGGGATGGGCTCTCGGTGTGAAGATGTGCAAAGAACCGTTTGTTCACGGAGGTCCGCCGAGAGAGGTATGGAGTCAACGCCAGCTTTGATCAAAATCCAATGTTCGTTGCGCTACCATTTTTTCAACGGGGCTGCATCTCAAATGCCCAATCATTGAGTGTAGGGGAATGTTGGTCCATCTGGAGCATGACTCAGGATTTGAAGCGGGTGAAAGCTTGATGCTGGGAGTGACATGACGACGAGGGTTCCAAAAGTCACATGTCTGTCGGACGAGGGATGAGAAGCTGAGTACTTTGTGAATTGGAATCTTCAATGAACTTCGCTGACTTTTGAAATGTGAAATGAGCTTCAAATATACCTCATTCTGCTCGTATCGAAAATAGCCCAGCTTCCTCTAGCCTTTTGCCAAATGTTCCTCCTACGCCCATTTAAAATAGAACAACCTGCCCAAACATGTCGCCGATTTTTCTATTCCAGGGCCTGGATGATCGTCAAACCTCGCTTGTGAACTCCAGAATATATCAATTCTGTCTCCTCAACTAGTACTGCCCGTTGTGATTGTGTCCTCCGCACCGTGGAGGACTCGCGGCGTACGGTGGCGGGGAAGGCATGTTCATATCAGAGGCCTTGATATTTCCGGGGTATTGACTATTCAAGGGATGTTGAGAGGACCAGGTTCCAGTGTTTGAAGGAGGATAATTCTGTGCAAGAGGTGCTTGGTAGAATGGCAGGTTTTGTTGAGGGCCCTTGAGTAGTTCCTGTTCACGGGCAATCGCCTGTTCGCAATCCACTTCAAGATGAGGTAAATGAGAAATGCTACGAGGGTAATTTTGACCAGAATGCCGAGTGCCCACCAAACTGTTGATGACATTTTGAGGGAAGCTGATTTGAAGTGATGTTTTGAGATGCAGGGTTGCTGGATCGAGGTGAGATGATTTTGGAGATGATGGATGGAAGAGACAAAAAGAGAATGTTCTCGCATCGATGATGACACCTGGCGGCAAGAACATTCTGAATATTTGGTTCTGGAGGGGCAAGTCGCTTGCTTGAGGATTTGAGTTTGAGGTACGCCGTCATCGTGCCTTCCATAAACCAGAATTGAGATCTGAACAAAACCGACACTTTCTTTCACCCTAGATAGTTTCTGAAACCAATTCCTGGCCTTTTCCTTTATTCTTGACCTTCTTTTCCTAAGATCAGGGGACTTTCCACACATAAAGTCTATATTGTAGTTATCACCAAAGCGACTTCAACATGAGAAAATGTGTAAGTGGAAAACAAGCGGTGACCTCCGATATCCGGATCAAGGGTCCCATTTTCTTGGAAACATTGATAAGATTTCTCATCCTTGCAAAAGATAACGGCAGTCTAACTTTTTGGCGGTTAGCTTATTTATCGTTGCCGGAAATAATCAAATGACAAAGCATCGAGATGACGTTGTGACCGAACTGCAAAGCACCAACACTTTGACAAAGCATGGGAACACAAGGGAGAAATAAATTCCCCTGACCTCTTTACTCTTCGTGTAAACAGTTCTCTTTGAAGTTTCCTGACGACAAAATCCAGTCACCGGAAATACGAAATACACTTTTTACAAAATTCCTTCCAAAATTATTATTATTGATCTTACACCGCTGGAGGCGATGCGTCCATCCCTATGGGATATGCGGTCCCTCTACAATTATTTACACGCGTGAGCGAACTCAAGTGCAGACTGTGTACCGAATTGGTCCAGCAGCCAACTCTGCCTTTCTCCAACAATCCACTTGTCCGAGTCTCTGCTACCCGGCTTGGTGACATAATAGGAGCTTGTGCTCTTTCCCAGAGCGATGCCACTTTAGAAAGTTTGTATCAATGATCACTGAACCCACCCCCTTTCCTCTCAAGGTGTGTCCACCTTCCAAAATTAGTAATAGCGTCATTGCCAATGCAGCATCGTTGGGTCTGGTGTGTCCGGGTAATGGGAACCGATCCAGGATGACTCTATGCCCGGCGCCAGTGAGATGGAGCATTTTTGGATCCACCCACCAGAAAGAAACGGTCTTCGAGAAAAACTGAAAAGGCGGGTTCCTTGTTGGTAGGATGGTTGCATGGAGAAAAGGATGACTGATCTCACAAATTCTGCACTTGAGGACCAAGGAAAGGGTTTGACCGCTACGCCCTCCGAATTACATCCGATTTTCGTCCCTATTTTTTGGTCATTTGCATTGAATTGTTGGTCAATGGTTTTTGTATAAAGTGTCTGGGTTGTTTTGCAGCGATGATTTCATGTTCCGCTACTTTGTTTTTTTGAACCTCGGTAAAAGGGGTCGGTGACTCAGCCAAAAAGGGGAACACAACAACAAACACTTACCGCCAGACAACATGGAATCTCAAGAACCTTCCCAACAAAGGGATCCTAAGGCCGACCTGGAGAAACAGCAGCCCTCTTCCAACCACGAGTAAACCGAGAAACCAACCGATACCAACAGTTCCACCACCTCCCTCACCTCATCACACCTCCACCATGTCCCAACCCACCAAACCCAACCCCCAGAAGACGACAACAACCCAGGAGTCCTCTCCCGAGTAGTCTCCAGAGTCCTAACCTGCCAATCAACCAAAAAATCCACCTGGGACCCCGGCCCGCCCCCAGACGGCGGCATCAAAGCCTGGACAGCAGTCCTCTGCGCCCACCTGGTAATAACCAACACCTGGGGAATAATCAACTCCTTCGGCGTCTTCCAATCCTACTACACAACCGCCCTAAACCGCCCTCCCTCCGACATTTCCTGGATCGGTTCAATCCAAATCTTCCTCCTCTTCTTCATCGGCACTTTTACCGGTCGTCTGACAGATGCAGGATGCTTCCGACAGGTCTTTGCCGTAGGGGTGTTATTCCAACTCGCTGGGGTGTTCTGCACTTCTGTGGCTAAGACATACTGGCAGGTGTTTTTGGCACAAGGAATATGTATGGGTTTAGGGAATGGATGTCTCTTCTGTCCGTGTATAGCGACCGTCGCGACGTATTTAAATCGGAAGAGGGCGTTGGAGTTGGCTATTGCTGCTTGTGGGAGTGCTACAGGCGGGTTGGTTTTCCCTAGTATGATGAGGCAGTTGTTGCCTAGGGTTGGGTTTAGTACTGCGATGCAGGCTGTAGGAGCGGTGCAGGCTGTTACACTTGGGATTTGATGTATTTTCCTAAGACAAAGGATCAAGCTGAGACGGAGTGGGGAGTTGGTAGATTAGGGAGCGTGGAAGGAAGGGGAGTATGTATTTTATGCTATTGGGAGTTTTACTTGTTTTATTGGGTTGTATTTCCCTTTTTACTATGCTGCGGCGTTTAGTAGGGATATTATCGGGTTGAGTTATACGGAGAGTTTGAATTTTGTTGTTGGTGATGAATGGGGTTGGGGTTGTGGGACGTTTGATTCCGAATAGTATTGCGGATAAGGTTGGGACGATTAATCTTTTTGTTCCCGTGGCGGGGATATGTGGGATTTGTGTTTTGTGTTGGCAGGCGGTGGAGACGGCGACGGGATTTTATGTTTGGTGCTGCTTTTATGGGATGGCGGCTGGTGGGATTCAGAGTTTGTTTCCTGCTGGGTTGAGCAGTTTGAACACGGACGTGAGGAAGGGGGGTGTGAGGATTGGGATGGTTTTTACTGTCGTCAGCTTTGCGACGTTGGCTGGACCACCAATTGCTGGTGCCATTATTACTGCTGCTGGAGGAAGGTACTTTGGTGCGCAGATATTTGCAGGAGTGTGACAAGGGCTTGAAGATAAGGGCTTGGAATAGGGCTTGTATTCAAATCAATGTAATAATCTGTTATGGCCTCAAAGGTTCTTGCCTTCCTACAATCTGAACTGGAAAATCAAGGCCTACTTATACCCGTAGAAGCCCTTCATGACTTCCACTGTCTTCTGGGTCCTTCACTCGACCAGAGGCCTCCTTTGGGCTTGGTCATGATTGCTAAGAATGCAGGTTTTCTGACTCAGAGGTCCTACTGCTTCCTTCATGCAGATCCACCCCCTGTCGCCGACCTTCCTGACCAAACATCTGTCATGATGCATTGCTTCGGGTACCTAGACGTGCAGGAGTCGGCTGTCCATGGGAGCCCTACTATATTGGTAGGCTCCTGAGGCTTCTTGGCCTGCTCGTTGTCTGTTTACTGTCCTGGCACACTGTGAGCGATGCAGTCATGGAATGCCGTGTGATAGGAAGAGAGACCCGGAAGATGGGATTGATGATAAAATAGCCGCATGTCTAGGTGATCGAACTGGCAACGCAGTCACATTATGGAAGGGTCTTTGGACCAAACTGTTCCCTGGTGACCAGGAAGCTGACATTTCTCCTCCCAGTAGGTCTCTCCCTTTTCTCATCAAAGTTAATGGCATGTGCTAACCTCCAGGGTGCATTAGCCTTTGTTCCTCCCGAACAGCTTGATGGAACGGTGGGAAGATTTGATGATATTCAAACGAACCTGCTTGGTGAATTGCATGACTTGCTGAGCAATCGCTTCCCTGAGTCAGACGAACTGGTATTCCAAGTGGCCGAAGAAGCTACCAGATTGGTTAGAGAACGTCTGAAGCCCTTGCTTGACGCCCAAGGGGCTTCTCTCACGCAACCAGTAAAAATGCGTTCGAAAGGCCAGCGAAAGAGGAAGAATATGGCTGCGTCACGTACCGGACCTCGCACGCTTGCACCACTCGCTCTGGCCTCTGTGGCCCATCCGGCCAGAGCACTAGTTCCCCAAGCTGCACGGAGGACATATAACTGGCAATAAGCCCAGGGCATTCAAGATTGGGAGATGCTAGGGCATACCGTCTCGGAGAACAGCCAGATCGTTGAAACCCAGGACAACACAGAAACACCGGAGCTGTCGTGGAGCCGAGCTCTGAGCTCAACCCCAACCTCGGTGACATCCCGGCCACATCCACTCAGCAGTATCCGGAGGAAAATTACACCAACTTGGTTGATGACATGATGGAGATGTCAGAGGGTCTCTCGAGTTGTCGCCACTGCGAATGGCTTCTCCCGCCGGACGGACATTGTTACAACTGCGAACCGGTTCAATTCCAGGCACAATGATGACTCCAGGAATGACTAGGTAAACCAAACTATATTCTCACATATCACGTGTAAATAGACTTTTTAACCCACACGGCCGTTTAACAATCCGACTCTTGTTCTCATATACATGATCCACTCAGCACCAGACATGTGAACACACCTCTCTGGTAGCACAACATGGACCAATGTTACCCCGTGCCGTACCACCCTTTTACATCAAACCTTAATTTATGGTTCGATCCTCCCGCCGGAACAACTTGCCATGATATGCTGACATTGCATGCCCAGCAAGCCCAGGTGATTACAACGCTTACCCCAAATCCGAGTCGGCACTACCCTCCCGAGGCCGGCTTCACCTTGTTCACCTTAGCTCACCTTGGCTTCACCTTGAATCGTCATACGAGATTTACATATGAATAAATATCGAGATTGAATCTCGTCGACAAATTTTTAAAATGAACAACCAAGTAACCAACAGAAACATTATCAAACTTCAAAAACAAGACCAAGAAAAAAAACTTGAAAAAAGGACACCAAAAAATGTCTTCATCAATCCTGCTCTCAGCTGGCATCGCGCCTCATCTCCTTCACGTCCCTTCCTCCTCTCCTGAATATGCCTGGAAAAAGTCTTCTCAATCCATCGCCACAGCCCTCCTCTCAGCGGGTATCGAGCCTCACCTCATTCACTTCCCCGACTCAGCTGAATACGCCATCCAACAAGAAAGCTACTGGTCCAACAGCGTCAAATCCCTCCATCCCGCAGCAATCCTCCGTCCTCAATCTGCTCAAGACGTTTCTTCGATCGTCAAAGCCCTCGTCAGCTCAAACACCAAGTTTGCTGTTCGCTCAGGAGGACATATGCAATTCTCCGGTGCCAATAACATTGGTCCTGAGGGAGTTACAATCGACTTGGGTTTAATGGACTGGACGAGATTCCATTCTGATGATAGTCAGGAAAAATCCGTCAATATCGGTCCCGGCGGTCGTTGGGGAAAAGTCTTTTCCACCCTGAAAACCTTAGAAGAAGGGAGATACGTCGTCGCGGGAGGTAGAGACGCCAACGTTGGCGTTTCAGGTCTTTTACTTGGTGGTGGCAAGACTTACTTCACCGCCAAGAGAGGGTTCGCATGTGATGATGTAGTCGAATACGAAGTTGTGTTGGGTGATGGACGAATCGTCAAGGCAACTGCAGAGCAGAATGAAGACTTGTTCCGTGGGTTGAAAGGAGGCGGTAATAACTTTGGTATTGTGACTAACTTCAGAATGAGAGCGTTTGAGCTGGGAGGGATATGGGGTGGGATGACGATTTACCCGAAACAGACAATGTATAAAGCTGCGAAGGCTTTGGTTAACTTTACGGACAGGTTTCATGAGGATGTGGATAGTAATCTGCTTTCATTTGTTATGTATTCGGTGAGTGTTTTCTTATTGTATTTGAGTCTTTTGTTGCTGACGTGATTATAGCCCGAGTTTAAGGATGTCGTTGTTGCATCAGCATTTGTACAGGTTGGTGGAGTGGAGAATGCCACTGCGTATAAGGAGTGGCAGGAGTTGCCGTCGATCATGTCTACTTGCAAGCCGACTACTTTGTTGGATATTGCGACTGAGTATTCTGTTGCTCCCAAGGGATTTTAGTAAGTTGAGTCAAGTCCAAAACGTAGCGGCGTGGCTAATGTGGAAATAGCGACACCTTTGTCACTGCCTGCTTCAAGAATGACGAGCGTATTGTGGCTAAGGCTGCTGAGATTCACAATAAGCTTGTGGAGGAACTTCAAGCCTTTATTCCCGAAGGCGACTTCATCACCCAGTGCTTGTTCCAACCTCTGCCCAAGGTCGTCAGCGAACACTCAATCGCCAAGGGCGGGAACTCCCTGGGCGTTGAAAGGAATTCCACCCATGGATTGGTCCTTGTTGCTGTCGGCATGGTCAAGACGGTTGAGCAGGAGGTATTCTTGGCTCCGAGAATGAGGGCCTGGGTCCAGGGCGTGAAGGATTTTGCCGCAACACTTGAGGACGGTGATGGGAATTTGCCCTTTACTTACATGAACTATTCGGATAAAACTCAGAGCCCATTAGCCGGTTATGGCAAGGAAAATGTTGAGAAGCTGAGGACTGTCGCTGTCAAGTATGATCCAGATCAGGTTTTTCAAAAGTTGTGTCCTGGAGGGTTCAAGGTTTCTGCAGTTAAGAACTAAGGGGTAAAGTGTATGTTAGATGTAGAGTAGATTTCTTTTGTTTTGGGCAATCAGTTACACAAATGGATTCAAATAAGAGCATATTACCTGAAAGAATCCGCCGTCAAATTGTAACATGAAAATGTAACTGCAACTGAATTATATAAAACAACTCAAACTCAATATTATCTAGTCTCTTCGAATCAATAATTACGAGATAGCTACGAGACTTCTTAAGCCATCAAGCATTCGTGCCCGGCTTCAAAGGGATTCGGACGCGACTCGATCATCACGAAACCCAGGTACCAGAGCAACCCGAGCCCGTCCTGAACGTCCGCGCCATGATCTCGCCTCCGGCTCAAATAAAACCGTTCCTGAACCGAAGGTCCCGAGTCAGGCTCGTTTTGGTATAACTCCGATACATTCGCGTCCGGCTCGATGCACTCGGTCCCGGCGCGAAAGCATTCGCGTGGGCTTTAGGATTCTATGTTAAAGGATAAAATGGCGGCAGAGCTTAGATATATACCGCCGTGGATAAAGCCACAGCTGGCACGGCGCCCACTTGTGACCTGTCCCGTGATTAAGCCAACCCATGTAAGAATAGTAGATAAGAAGATAAGGAAGTGGATCCCTACTCTGTAGCTATCCACAAAGGTCCTGGCTGCAAGCCAACCTTTGGAATTTTCCTTCCTTTCTTCTTCAGTTTGCAATTGACTTTATTCGCGACTGAACTGACATGACTATTCTATTGTATTCATCGTATCGTCACAACAGGCAGCAACCCAATACCAGACTCAATCGAAAGATTTTAGATGTTCGAGGCCAGTAACTTGAACAATACCGCGCTCTGGGCCTATACAGGTAGAGTTAAGACAAAAAATGCGCATAACGTCAGGGCGCTCCAACATAAGCCATGTGTTAAGGTTTCCATACTGTCGTCGATGCGCAAAAATAGAGCATGTTTATGCAACGAAATTTTTTTTTTCCTCTTGGGTTGTCTCCCCGCTAATTTCTTTGGGGTTTTTCTTTTTTTGGTTTTGGCAGAATACCTAAATGTCAAATCAAAAAGAGCACCAACAGGTTCTTGAATCACGATAGAGTACTAAGCCACCAATATTTATCAAAACTGTAAAACGAATAAAACAAAATTTATGGTGTTGAAACCCTCGGAAAATTGTATTTCATTCTAGTTATCCAAGGTCTCAATCCAATCTCATACCCTCACAATCTAATGACCCACTCCCAATCATTTCCGTCTTGGTCAAAAATAAATAAAAGTCTTTCTTTTTCATGACGCCCAAATCACAAAAAAGAAAAGAAAATCACTTCATCATCCCAAAAACATCAACAATCTTCTCCCATCATCACTAACCAATCTAACTACCTGTATCCAATCCCTCTTAAAAACAAAAGAAAAATCTCATAGTCATTAATTCATTAAACCCCCCAACCCCTTACTTAGCCTCAACAGCAGGCAATTTCCCAACCAACTTATCCGCCAACGCAATCAACGAGCTAGCATTCGTAATATCCAGCGTACTCAACTCAGCCCCCAACTTCTGTCTCACCCATCCCCTCAACTCCACCGCACTCAGCGAGTCCAAACCATAAGCCATCAACGGCTTACCCGGTTCCATCTCAGTCTCCAATCTCAAAACCTTTGTCACCTGTCCCTGCAATAGACTGACAGCCGCTTTGCCCAACACTGCAGCCTCAGCACCAGATGCATGGAGGATCTTGAAAGCCTTAATGGCTTCCTCAGCACCATCACTGCCTGCTCCGTCGGAATCATCCGTATCCAGTCCAGCACCGTGCTTGTTGAACAAGAATCTGAATCTCGGCTCAGCAGCGAGGTCGTTTCCGTCATCGGTAAGAGGATAGGCCAAGCCAGTAATGAGTTGAGCACCACTGGCAGCGTTCAACGGAGCGGTACTATCCTGTTGGAAAACAGAGTATCCAATAATCTTGCGCAAGACAGCTTCATCGATAGCAGTCCACTGTTTCTTATCGAAACGAGCTTCAAGACCGTTTCCTTGCTCAGCGATATAACCAACATCCTCAATGGCGCCCAAGTCAACTGTATTGGCCTGGAGTCCTTGAGACCGACGATAAGAAGCAAAGGCATCAAGGAAAGTATTTCCTGCAGCATAGTTTGCTTGTCCCTTGTTACCGACAACACCAGAGATGGAAGAAAGCATAGTGAAGAAATCCAAGGGTTGCTTCTGTTCGGATTGAGCAGCTTTGTGCAAGTTCCAAGTACCGGCCACCTTGGCGTGGATGGCGGTGTGGTAATCGTCGTGGGTCATGGTCTCGTAGGGTTTGTCGCGGAGGACCATGGCACCTTGGATGACACCGGCGATGCGACGGCGGGGTTTGACCGACTTGAATACCTTCTTGACGAATTCAAGATCGCCGACGTCGCCTGAAGCTGAGGAGACTTCACAGCCGTACGCCGCGCAGTTTTGGATGATGCGGGCGGAGGCAGGATCGTCAACGCCGGAGCGGGAGATGACGGTGATGTGACGGGCTCCGTGCCGGGCGAGATGGACGGCTACGCTGCCGCAGAGACCCTTGAGACCACCGACGATGAGGTAAGATGCGCCGTCGGACTGAAGGGCCAACTTGCGGACCGCGGGGCGGATGGGGAGTTGAGGGTCTTCTGTGCCGCTGCTGATGACGATTTTGCCAATGTGTTGACCGCGACGGATGTAGGAAAGAGCGGGGATGACCTTGTCAAAGGTGTAAGTGGTGATGGGGTGGATGGGGCCGACGTGGCCGGCCTTGACGAGGTCGAAAATCTCAACCATGAGGTCGCCGATGAGCTCGTTGGTGATTTCCTTGGTGTAGGAGAGATCGACGGCGCGGAAGGAGCAGTTACGGTCAAAGGGCTCCATGGCCAAGGTGTTGCGGTCGACAATGTCACGCTTGCCGATTTCAACCATGATGCCACCGTCAGCGGTAAGACGCCAGGACTCGTCGAGGAGCTCGCCGATGAGGGAGTTGAGGATGACGTCGACACCGCGTCCGTTGGTCTCGCGGCGGATCTCGTCGGCGAACTTGATATTGCGAGAGTTAAACATGCGGTTCTTGGGGATGCCAAAGTTCTTGGCCAAAAACTCGCGCTTCTCGTCGGTTCCGACAGTGACGAAGATATCGGCCTTCTTGTACTGAGCAAGCTGGATAGCTGCGATACCGACACCACCGGTGGCGGAGTGGATGAGAACGGACTGGCCCTCCTTGAGGTTTCCGAGGTGGTAAAGAGAGTAGATGGCAGTGAGGTAGACCAGGGGAATGGTGGCGGCATCCTCGAAGCTCATGTCGTCGGGGATAACGTGGACACGATCCTGAGGGCACTGAACGCGGTTGACATAGGTACCGCTGCGCATGCAGGCAACACGGTCGCCAACCTTGACGTTCCTGTGGACGTTGGGGCCGATGCGCTTGACGAAACCAGCGCACTCGCAACCAATCATGTGCTCGTTCTCGGGAACAATACCCATGGTGGTGGCGACGTCCTTGAAGTTGACACCAACAGCCATGACTTCAATCTCAATCATGCCGTCCTCCATGGGAACCTCACCAGTATCAGTCTCGCACCAGACGAGAGACTGAAGAGTACCAATCTTGTCAGCTTGGATACGGACCTGTGCCTCAGTCTCGTGCAGACCCTTGACAACAGTCTCCAATCCCTTGCCGTTGCCATTCTCGGCAGCCTTGAAGGAGTTGACACCAATGTCGGGGACGAGTCTCTGAACGAGGAGGACACCGTCTCTCTCGGCATATTCAGTCTCGAGGTCATCTCCACCGGCGCGGAGCTGGCGAAGGACGCGCTCAATAGCCCAGGCAGTAGCAGGGGAAGTAGCGCTTTGAACATCCAAGGTGTGAAGCTTGGCCTGGGGATCCTCACGACGAATGACACGGAAGAGACCTAGAACAAGAGCGTTGTCTGGCTCGGCAACAGTCTCAGTTTGAGCGCCCTTGGTAACCCAGACGATGGGTGTTCCAGTGCTGATGAGAGCCTTGAGGGCATCCCACTGGGCCTCAGGAATGCGAGCCAAGACACCTGGGTTGGAAAGATCGTCAAGAACAACGACGGCTGACTTTTCAGGAGAGTGACCTTCTTGGCCGAGCTTCTCAATGGGGGCGCTGCGGACGGTCCAGCCGGAAGATCCGAGAGCGGCCTTGAGAGAAGGAGTGAGCGAGGGAGAGGCCTCCTCGAAGCGAGCGATGGTGAGGCTCCAGGGAACAGATTCAGTCTCAAGGGTGCTGTTGTTGAGGAGGTAGGCCTGCTTGCTGGTGCCGAATGGAGGGGGGATCTCGAGGACCGAGCTGAAGTCGCTGGTGTCGATCTTGGCGGCGCTGCGGAACTTGCGGTTGCGGAGGAAGTAGTCGTTAAGGGTCTTGCTGTCGCCAGGGGTGGTACCGAGGGAGCTGGCTGGGGTGTCATTGCCAGAGGCGACAACCCAAGAAGCAGTCTCGGAGGGTGTGCCGGGAGATGCGGCCGAGGGAGGAGTGACGGAGCCGCTTGCGGTGGACTCAGCCCTGGCATGGCCAAGACTCTCGATGACGCTGTCGCTGTTACGCTCAACCAAAAGGGTGAAAGCATCAGCCTTGAGGAGAGACTTCAAGTTCTTGACAACTTCTCCTGCCGCCTCGGTCTTCTTCGCTTGAGTCTTGATGATGGCGAGGTCGTAGGTTGGTTCGGTGGATTCAAGACCGAGACCTTCCTTGCTGGCGGTGAGGAGGTGGAAGTTGGCGCTCCTCTTGGCCTGGTGGGCGGTTTGCACCTTGACCAATGCGCCGGCGTTGACGGTGCCAAAGTCATAGGCAGTGTAGGCCTCCCTGATTTGGTTAGGAGCGTCGGTCTGGAACCACAAGCTGGAGGCTTGGGCCTCGTCGAGATCAATCTCAATGATCTTGAGAGCGGGCTTCTTGTGGGAAATCAAGTCAATGACGTGGTTGATCCTGCTATCGGACTCGGTGCCACCGGGAAGGGAGAGATATGTGAGCTGATCCTGAGTCAAGAGGGAGATATCAGGCTTCCAGGTGACAGCATGGAAGACATGCGGGTCGGGCTTCTCATCAACATCGAGACGGATATAGTTGAGGCCCTTGACACGGAGGATGAGAGCTCCAGTGGTGGGGTCATGGATGCCAACGTTGGCGATCCAGCTCTTGGCAAGATCCTTGCGGCCACGACCAGTGTACACGGACTCGGCAACGGACAAGCCTTCAAGTAGACCCTTGGGCATCTTGTTGATGACCATGTCGTCGACCAAGGCAGGAATCATGGTGTCCTTGATCAAGCTGCGCTCACCAGCGGCGTTGGCTGGGGTGGCAGTCTGGAGGCAGTTGTCAAGAACAGCCGGGTGAAGGGGATAGTATGACTGGGGATCCCACTTGGACTTGGGTGGCTCCAAGCCAACGATGGTGCGGCAAGTGCGGCTTCCAGAGACGGACTCGATGCTCTTGATCATGCGGAAGCTGGGACCGAAGCCCATACCAACCGACTTTTGAGCCTTGTACCAGAGCTTGGCAGATTGAGGGTGTCTGAGAGGAGCGAGATCATCTCCCTTGAGGGCCTCCTCGTCACCAATGGCGTCCTGAACACGGATCAAGCCGGCGCAGTGCTCATAAACAACATCGGCGGCGGTGGTGCGGATGCGGAACTCGTGCCAATCCTTGCTGCCGGGAACACGGGTGAGGGTAACCATGATGGTGGTGGCCTTGCCCTCCTCAACGACGACGGCGCGGTCAAACTTGACGTTGCGGAAACGGTATGCCAGCTCATTGGAAGAAGTGATGCCGAGCTCTGGGTTGAGGGCGACGTGCTTCTGGAACATGGCCTCGAGAGCCATGGTGGCGAGACCGGCACCGGGGACGAGGATATCGGGACCCATCTTGTGGTCACGGAGCCAGGGGACATCGGCAACGTTGAGGTGCTTGCGCCAGGTTGGGGATTGCCATGAGGTGCCTGGGATCTTGCTTCCAAGGAGATCGTGGGTGATGAACTGCTTGTAGCGCCAGTCTTTGCTGGCGGCGTTCTCGTGCCAGTACTTGACGGTGTGGTTCCATGAGTAGTTGGGCAAGTCAACAATGGTATGAACAGTGTTGAGGTCATACTCGTTGACGAGAGCAAGATCGATGGGGTAGCCAGTGACGAAGAGGCGGCCGGCGACATCGAACAGGGTCTTGCCGGCGGTGGCACCGCGGGCCCAAGATGCAGCATAGCTGACATCTGAGCCAGTGGGGAGAGACTTGAGGACCTGGCTGACGGGACCAGCGAGAGCTCCGGAGGGACCAATTTCGATGAGCATGTTGGGAGCATCGTTGTTGACGAGCTCCTTGAGAGCCTCGGCGAAGCGGACAGGAGAGACCATGTTGGTCTTCCAGTAGAGAGCGTCGGCAGCAGTCTCCTTCTTGCTTCCAGTGACGGAAGAGAACATGCTCACTTCAGACTCGCTGCCATTTCCAAGGGGCTGGAAGGCCTGGTCCTCAACAAGGAGGCGGTCATACTCCTCACCAATGACACCCATGAGAGCAGAGTGGTAAGCGAGGTCGACCTGCAGGAGACGAGCAAAGTGACCATCGGCCTTGATGTCCTCGGCAAGAGCCTCGAGAGTGGCCTTTCTGCCAGAGATGGTAACACTGCTGGGACTGTTGAAGCAGGCAATCCAGACGTTGCCGGCATACTTGGACTGCTCAATGAAGGGAGCAACTGCATCGGCGCCGAGACCAACGGCCAACATACCAACGTTGGGCTCGGCATCGGCCTTGCGGTTGACGGCGGCGCGGCCACGGTAGAACGCAGCCTTGATGGCTCCGGCACGGTCAAGAAATCCTGAAGCATACGCAGCAGCGATTTCACCAGAAGAGTGACCAACAACGCTGCTGGGCTTGACACCCCAGGACTCGAGAATGGCAACAATGACCAACTGGAGAGCAGTGACGAGAGGCTGGGAGAACTCAGGTTGACGGAGATGGTCGGCAGTTCTGGACTCGGTCAACTCGGAAAGGAGAGACCACTTGGGTGCCTCTGGCTGAGCCTGGAGGACAGCATCGAGCTCTCCGAGGACGGTGCGAGTGATTTCAGGAAAGAAGGAAAGCAAGTCGCGTCCCATCTGAGGCCATTGAGCACCCTGACCGGTAAAGACAAAGCCAATCTTGGGAGGGGAAGTAGCCTTTCTGGAGACGTAAAAGTCAGACTCCTCAAACTCGGTGTTGGAGGTGGTGACGAAAGCACGATGCCAGAGCTTGGTGCGGCGTTCAGAGAGAGTGTAAGCCAAGTCATCGAGACGGGCCCTGACGCGAGGGTTGACGAGGTGGTTGGTCAAGGCTTGGATGTTACCCTTGAGGGAGCCGGCATCGTTGGCAGAGAGGACAACAACCGATGGGCGCTGGGACTCGATGGCATCATCAAACTCATCTTCCTCCTCCAAGTCAGCCTCGGACTTGAAAGACAAGATGTGGTGGTCACGAGCGCCAGCTGGAGCTTGCTCAATGATGGCGTGGGCGTTGGAACCACCGTAGCCGAAAGAGTTGATACTGGCACGTCTGAGAGGGAATCCCTCATCGGGCCAGGCGATGGAAGTGCGGGAAGCCTTGACCTTGTTTCCGACAAAGTCAATCTTGGGGCTGGGGTTGATGAAGAGAGGTGTTCCTGGGATCAATCCCTTCTCGATGGCCATGACGGTCTTGATGAGACCAGAGTTACCAGCAGAGGGCTCAGAGTGACCGACGTTGCTCTTGATGGAACCAATGAGGAGAGGCTTGTCGGCGGGACGAGTGGGAGCAAAGACGTAACCGGCACCGTTGACCTCGGTGGGATCACCAGCGGCGGTACCGGTACCGTGGCACTCGAGGTAGGCGGTGTCATTGTAATTGGAGATGCCAGCATTCAGGTAAGCCTGGCGAATGGCAGCAGCCTGGGCAATGGCGCTGGGGCTGGCAATACCACCGGTACGACCGTTACTGTTGGAGGCAGTTCCCCTGACGACGGCTCTGATGGGATCACGGTCACGGATGGCATCAGAGAGTCTCTTGACGATGACGGCGCTGATAGCTTCGGCCTTGACGTAACCATCGGCATCGGCATCAAAGGTGTGGCAAAGGGCAGAGGGAGAGTGAGCCTGGCCGACGTTGCCGGCATCCATGACGTGATCGGGGTTGATGTACAAGTTGGAGGTGGCGACGATGGCGGCGTTGACCTCTCCGGACTGGAGAGAGCGGCAGGCCAGGTCGAGACCGACCAAACTGCCGGAGCAGGCGGTATCGATAGTGATGGAGGGTCCCTTGATGTTGAGAAAGTATGACAGACGATTGGCCATGATGGCACGGCCGACACCAATTGGGCAGTTGGCGGGCCGGTCCTCGGCGTCTCGGTTCTGCATGTCACCATAGTCGCTAGCGTAGGAGCCGACGTAGCAAGCAACAGGGGTACCGTCAATCTTCTCAAGGGGAATGCCTGCATTCTCGAGGGCCTCAAAGACGACCTCCAACATCTGACGCTGGTTGGGGTCCATGGCGATGGCCTCAGTGCCAGAGATCTCAAAGAATGAGGCGTCAAAGTCGGCCAAGTCGATGTCACCAAGGAACATGCCGCCCTTGGGACGCATGGTTCCCGGCTTGTGGGAACCGTCATAGTGACCATCAATGTTGAAACGGGTGTCGGGCACGTCGTTTGATGCAATGCCACCCCGCTCCAAGAAGTCCCAGAGTTTCTGGGGAGAGTGATTACCGCCGGGAAGGCGGCAGCCGAAGCCAACGATGGCAACGGGCTCTTGCTGGAATTGTTGCGGGGCCATTGCTGCAAAATTCCGGGACGATTCTTGGTTTGGGGGTAAAGGGGAGGGAGGGATTGATCGGGATGATTGGGAAGGATGGGCTGGTTTCTTCTCAAAATTGA
Source organism: Podospora fimiseda (assembly GCA_033297215.1). Lineage (NCBI taxonomy): Eukaryota > Fungi > Ascomycota > Sordariomycetes > Sordariales > Podosporaceae > Podospora > Podospora fimiseda. The sequence goes on from MU865437.1 coordinate 17,124, forward strand.
CCCGAATTGAAGGGCATCGTCTCCTTCTTTTATCTCGAAATCTATCCGTGCCCGCAAAGGTGTGTCTCAATATGATTATTCCTTATCATCACCCAGACCAGATCAGATAGAGAGCCTCATCATCATGCTGCAGGAGGATTCATGACGGATTACTCCTCAAGGCCCGCTGTTTGTTTCGAGTTGTTGACAATGCTTGTTCAATCGATCGATCGATTAAGAGGTTTGACGTTATTCAGCACAAAGTCTAGTATGTTCCAGTAATTCAATCTGAATCTGTTACCAGGAGGTTGGTTTACTCGGTGTTAGACCCGCTCCCAATGGTAGTGCAAGAACCCCTGCTTACACAAATCCGTCCAATTCCCGGTGTCGGCTTATAGACGTGCAGGTCGGAATGTAACGACAGTGATTACCTTGCCGACATTTCTAGATCGGAAATAATCTACCGGAAATCAAAGTTCGTCCGGGATACTACACAAAGCATAGTCTAATTGACTTGAAGATTACTTTGTTTACTATTGTGTTGACTTTGGTATTGGCGGTGTATGATGTTGTGGAACCGATGGAACCTAAGCATGACCAACGACGACGACTCTGTATCTTGTCTTTAAATCGAGATCGAAACCATCCTTTTCAATTCTCTCAGTCTCATTTGACAATTTGGAGTTCGCTCCATCAGTCACCGCCATGCCGAGACATCGCCCGGTTGAGTGTAAGACCCTGGATGGGACTTCCATCTCAGGATGGCTTTACACTGTCGACGGGCCCGCGCCGGCCATCATCATGTCCCACGGTGTATTTTGATTCCCTATCCTTGAAAGTGCAGTGTACTGACTTGGAACCAGTTTAACTGTGTCAAAGAGATGACCCTTCCAGACGTCGCCGAGGCCTTCAACTCTTTGGGCTACAACGTGCTCCTTTACGATGCACGAAGTGTTGGTGGCAGCGGTGGTCAACCGAGAAATCTGCTCAATCCTTTGCAAATGGCCGAAGATCTTTCCGGTAAGTTTGAGCATCAAAACAAACAGGGACAAGAAACATTATTCTGACAGTTTAATTCTCCACCACAAGACATCTACACATATGTGGCTGGCTTGCCGAGTGTCGATGCTAGCAAAATTGTTCTCTGGGGAATGTCTTTTGGTGGAGTCGTTTCTGCCACCTGCGCTGCTGTTGATCGACGGGCCAAAGCGGTCGTCATGGTCTGCCCGCTCTTCCACTACGTCGCTCCTCACAAAGAAGACAAGGCATACGCTCAGTTGATGAAAGACCGCATCTCACAACTCCGCGGCAATGAGCCCTACGAGCTTGCTCCCTTCAACTCCAAGGGAGACAACCCGATCGGCATGCCGGGTGGTATGGAAGCGTACACGCTCATGACCCACGCCACCAAGTTTCAAGTGCCCGGCTACCGTGACAGACTCTGCCTGCAGACTTACCAGAAGTTGGCCATGTTCAGACCCAAAGAGTACATGGACATGATCAAGGCTCCTACCATGATGGTCATTCCTGAACTGGATGGTATTTCCCCACCGGAGGAGCAGAGGGAGGCGTTGGGACGGGTCAAGGCTCCCAAGAGGGAGTATTTTGCCAAGGGAAAGGGACACTTGAACATTGCTACTGGTTCCGGGGCCAAAGAATTGATTGCCGCGACTGCTGCATTTTTCAAGGATGCCTTGGAGGGCAAGATAGAGTGATTTAGGGATGTAGACCAAATTTTCTGATGGTGGTGGTGGTGTGGTTCCAAGGAGGCCCTTAGGGTGGAACTTGGGGTTGCGAATTCTCTAATCCATCATAGGGAATTTATCTGTTTCGCACTTGAATCGTTGCTTGGGTGTATTCGAGTGAATGTCGATGGTAAGTCATTCGTGGGCCTGTTCCCGCGCTCTGGGTTCTTTCTTTATGGTTCTAGTACCTCTTGACCCACCGTATCGAATATGTGATGTTTAAATAAAATGAGACAGCTGACAATCTCCAGGCGAGTTAGGTTCATGCCGTTGCTCCTGGTCAAACACGGGTATGATGACAGCATCGCTTCAATTATGTTAATTGTCCCATTGATGATAGCCCTGATAGTGCCAAGCCATAAAATTTACAAGTCATGGAGGCTTGGAGGCCAGAGTTAGTGTGTCCAGTGTCATTTCTTAATTGTCTTAATAAGTTTACGACCGTGCTGGTTAGCAAGTCACTTGTTCTGGTAAAACAACAACTGCAAGTAAAGAAAGTAAGAAAGAGAAGTAAAGTCCGAAATTCTCAAAATAAACTACGAGCTTCAGTGATCATTGATACAAACTTTCTGAAGTGGCATCGCTCTGGGAAGAGCACAAGCTCCTATTATGTCACCAAGCCGGGTAGCAGAGACTCGGACAAGTGGGTTGTTGGAGAAAGGCAGAGTTGGCTGTTGGACCAATTTGGTACACAGTCTGCACTTGAGTTCGCTCACGCGTGTAAATAATTGTGGAGGGACCGCATATCCCATAGGGATGGAGGCACCGCCTCCAGCGGCGTAAGATGAATAATAAAAAATAAAAAAAACTACGACCTACTCATTGCAGGTATCAGCATTGTCGCCGTGTAAATTGCAAGCGATTATCTCATCTGACATGTTAACATGAAAGAAGTTAAGTCGGAGAGTAAAAGTCTCCAGAAACCCAAGCACCGTTTAAAAAAACAGATGAGATCCTATCAAATTCTTGATCATAAATTCAACTTCAATCTCAAATACTCAAAGTATTGATATAATACTTCATTCCTTTTCTGATTGTCCAATAACTCCGGTTTATTATGTTCAATCTCTACCTACAACGCCATTAACCTTTATTGTAAATCTTCCCGAATACCAAATACCCATCTAGGTAGTAATGTCGTATTTCATCATTTTACATTTTCATTCAGTTGCTCTTTTCAACAACATTGTCTTATTTTTCCCGAAAAATGAGTTTGGACTGATGTCAATACTTTTCCTGCATTTCAAGATTATTGAAGGTACTTCCTAATTATAATACCATAAAGTACTTTATTATAATTGACAGTAAGTCTTAACCTTGGTATGGGTATTACCCTAACCCTCACCCAATCTTAGCTGCAAGGCGACCATTTTAATCGACCGTTACGCCTTAGCGTCGTCTGTCATTTTTAAAATAGCTCTCAGATTCAAGAAATTAGATAATACTTTTTGGTTTCGCTTCCATAAAGAGATTGGGCCAAAGCCAATCTTGAGTCTTTCCTCAGCCCTTGGAGTGCGTGCGGTTATGTTGGCTATATACAATGACAAAAATCGCAATCTGGCTTTTGATAATATTTAGGTCTCTACAGGCCCGTTTTCATCTTAATATGAGTATTCATCATCGAGATCTACATGATCTACACGGACGTGTAGGTAGGCGGTGGAAACGCCAAGATATTTAGTCGTACCACTCGTGCCCACACACTCACGGCAGCCCTGTCACATGTACACCTATGTATGTACCATAGGGGAGGTTGTTGTTGTTAAGAAGTGAGTTCACAGCCCAATAGTGTTGGACGATCAGTGCCACTAGACCTGGTATACTTGGTAACACTTTCTACCGCAAGGATACTTCTACTCAAAACCTATAGGTACTACTGAGCCCTTTCCATCCCGTCCGTTTGAGCACTTGGTTCTTGCACCAAAACTTGGGAGCTCAAGTATAGATACTTAATTCGCAACTCAATTCAAGTCTCAACTGCCTAGTTTAGCCGTTAGGTTGCATACGCAGATTCCTTAACCGGCTAGCATCTCAACACTTAGGACACAAAACGCCTATAGACCTGTACACAGCCCCGTTTCACACAGTACAACATTCAACTGACGTAACTCAAAGACCCTTAGATCTGTGCATCATGCTTCTGAACTCGAATCCTTGGTTCCTGGCACTATGTAACCAAATGGCACGTTCCGCACCCGGGGCGGTGATCTACCCCGATCCCCGCCCCTGTACCCCATAGAAATCCTTTTTGGGTCATTGATTAAGTTCTGAGTAAGTGTGTCATTTTTTACTATTTCAAAACAAGAAGGAGGACAGCGAGGCTCTGAGTATTCGTGCAGAGGAACCCTTACCCATGTTTCTCGGTGGTTCAAATGTCTCGGACTGAAATGAATTGGCGGTCTTATTGTGATCGGGAATTTTTTGATCTCAAAAACTTTAATGCAGTCGTGGTTGTCGTCTATTATGTCCTTTCCGGGTTTAATAATCACAGATAGGAGATGTCGAATTTCCGAAGGAGATGAGTTTCTTGAAGCCGTCCGATAATCGGACGAAGTGAGAAGCTCCGTGGGGTGGTGTCAATGAATGACAGGTGGAGTTTCAAACTGACAGGGAAGGATTCCCTACGGCGTACGGATATAAGTGCCAACAAATTGCAGCTCTTGGATAGGATGGAATCCGTGGATTCCCTCATTATTCCCGTCCAAGGATTCTTATGCCCATGAATGACACCTCTCAGGGACTTTTGACCGCTCACATGCGGACTGCAGGAGGAGATGAATGAGATGAAGATGAGATTGTTTCCGTGTTGTGCCCGTGTAGGCGGTCAGGGGTATATGCAGGTGAGTGGTGTTGTGTTATTCCCCTACTATATCCGTATGGATGGAAGCGAACGTCTTTTCTTGGCAGCCGGTGGAACATTCCCCCCGTTTTTTGTCAAAGGTTGCCTAATTTTTATATTCTTTATTCAACATGTTTTACCGTTCCTAAACCCTTGTGTTTCAAGTGAAACTCCCACGGCAATACCGACTCCTCTTATTTGTTCAACGAGGCTGCGTGTCGATTTATGCACATGATGCGATGCTTGACGAATTCGGATCCTGTGGAAACGTAGGCAAATGAGTCTTTATGCCATCCAACCACGTCATCGAACCCTGCGTAAGAGAATAGCAATCCTGGTCTTGGCGTCTTGAATCCAGGCAGGGCAGTTACACGTCCGGCTCAGCCATCCGCCTTGCAAGGCTAGATGTGGAAAATAGAATTCGGATTTCACACCGGGAATAACACTTGGGAGATATACGCGGATTGAGCCCCAAGGAGAGGCATACTGGCGACTATCACTGTGTTGGTCAATGACAAGTTATACGTGTGATGCAGCAAGTGATACATGCCCAGGTAGCCAAGTGCACGTGTACGCTGTGACTGCAACCTGGGATTACTGAGTACACTATGCATCTGTTCTGAATCAGTGTTCTAGACTCGGCCGTTATCAGAGACAACCTCCTCCGAGTATCGATATCGCGGCATTTTCTCTTTTGGGAAAAGGAGAATTACTCAATCTGGACGTTTCAGATCTTTTGGATCTATCTGGTTCAGGAGATTGCCTCTTTTCGTGACTCTATGCAGTGCCATGCAAGGTTGTCACTCATGGACCAATCATTGTTAGGCCCCACGTAGACGTTGTAACCCGCGTGATTACATGGGCGGGAAAGGTTCTTCCGTCTCTATGGCCATTTCATCCGAACCCGATCACGGGAGGCTCTAAGAACCCCACATGGCACCCCAGACGGTAACTGTGCCTGTGGCGCAAGCCTGTTTCTCCAGGGATTCGGATTACCTTGCATGCGGTAGTGGCTAGACGAGTATAGTTAGCCACAAATCGTATGGATGACCTAATTCTCTATACGCCGCACGGCTTGGTTCCAATACTCCGAGTTTTCCGTAGAAGCCGGCTTCACAATGGAATCTTTTGACAGCTGAATTGCATTTATGCCTGGTGTCTGACACTTGCAATACAGTCACATCGGATATTCACCCCTGCGGCTGGAGCGGCGTGGGGGGGTGAGTGATCAGGGTGATGGACTGATATCGTCCCGGATAGGCCGACACTGGCCAGTTTGTCTCTCTGAGTAGGGCTAGCTTCTACCTGATCCATGGTGTCGGGTCATTTTCCCACGTTGTCGGCCTCCAGCTGAAGGATTTTGAGGCGTTCATGCTGAGGAAATAGGAATCACCGAAGGTGAAGAAGAGAAAACACGGAGTGGTGAGGGGCGTAGCAAAGGGGGGATTCTTTGTGATATAAAGGTGTAGACTGCTGGCTCTTTGTTTAAAAGTCTAAACACTGTAAAACAAGCAAGTTCGTTGATTACAATCCACCTACTCACTATCTCTTCGATCTTAGCCCTTTTTGCCCCTCTTTTTTTTACCTGCACTGCAACATCATCATGCATCTCAAGGGTTCGGATAGCATCCGCATATTGGCAGTGGTATTGTCCTTCTCGACATGCAGCCAAGCCAGCTTCAAGATTCCTCACGGGTTCAATCCAGTCAAGATTGATTATACACCATATGCAGATCTCGTCACACGTCAGTCCGTCGATGCCGGTCCCGTCAATGCAACGCTGCCCGTGGACTCAAGCCCCACGGGCGGTCGTAGAGCTCCCGCATGCCGTTATATTCCCGGTGACTCGGAATACCCTTCTGAGGCAACTTGGAGCCGTTTAAACAGAACCGTTGGGGGTCGTCTCATTCGTGGAGAACCCCTAGCTTCTTCTGTCTGCTATGGTATTACCGCCAACGCTGCAGCTTGTGCAGCACTGCAGCAGAAGTGGGACTATGTCAATCCCTTGTGAGTATTCCCCTCCCCGTAAATGGATCAATCAGAGATCCAGATGGATAGCTGACAATATGTGCACCTCATACAGTCTGCCGGATCCCGTCAACATCATGTCGCCATACTGGCTCAACAACTCGTGCAACCCTCAGATGGGTAGCGAAGGACAGTGCAGGATGGGCAATCTCGCCCCGTATGCCATTCGTGTCACTGGAGCCAGCGATGTCGCGGCCGGAGTCAAGTTTGCCAGCGAGAACAACATACGTCTGACCATGAAAAACACTGGGCATGATTATCTTGGCCGTTCCACCGGCGAGGGATCCTTGGCTCTGTGGATGCACAACCTCAAGGACATCAAAGTGCTCGACTACAACAGCCGCGGGTACACCGGCAAGGCAGTCAAGTTTGGTGCTGGTGTTCAGGTCATTGAAGCTTACAAGGCCGCCAAGGACGCCGGACTTCGCATTGTCGGCGGTGCCTGCCCTTCCGTCGGCGTGTCGGGTGGCTGGCTTCCCGGAGGTGGACACGGTGCTCTCAGCGCCGCGTACGGGCTTGGAGCCGATCAAACCCTAGAGTTTGAGATTGTAACCGCCAAGGGTGAAGTCCTTATCGCAACCCCAACCCAGAACTCTGACCTGTACTGGGCCTTGAGCGGCGGTGGCTCCGGCAACTATGGCGTTGTTATCTCAGCCACTGTTAAGGCCTACCGTGACGGCCCGGTTGCCGGCTTCTCTCTCCTCTTTGTCAACTCCAATCCAACGGCATACTGGGGAGCCATCCAGGCCTGGATCACTCGCCTGGTTGACATTGATGCCAAGTTCCCCAAGCTCAGCAGCGCCGTCACATTTACCGGCCAGTTTTTCTCTATGGACTTTGTCACTTTGCCCGATGCAACCAAAGCACAACTCGAGACAGCCCTCGCCCCATTCCTGTCCGACCTGCAGAAGCTCAACATTACCCCACTCGCTCAGGAATCACATGTTTCCCCCACATTCTTCGACCACTACCAGCATTTCACCACAGAAGACAGCATCAACGGCACCAACATCACCATCGGCAACCGCATTATTCCCCGCTCCCTCGCCCAGCCTAGAAGCCTCCCAACCCTCGTCAACACAATCAGGAGCATCTCGGAACAAACCCCCGGCGCAGTTTTTGTCATTGTCGCCAACAATGTCTCCCACGTCAACGTAGGCAACAAGCCCGGATCTAACTCTGTCCTTCCCGCCTGGAGAGACGCTCTCTTCCTTCTCAACTTTGGTTCTTTCATTTCCTACAATGCCCCCTGGTCAGAGAAGCAGGCCAACCAGCGCATGATCAACAGCTGGATTGACAAGTTCCGCGCTCTTACCCCAGGCGGTGGATCTTATATCAACGAGGCAACCTTTGACTACCCCACCTGGAAGCAGGAGTACTTTGGTTCCAACTACGACAGGTTGGCTTCCATCAAGGCCAAATACGACCCTGAGTACCTCTTCTTTGGCAATGCGGCCGTCGGAAGCGACACAGTCTGGAAGAGCTCGGGATCCGATGGAAGCGGACGTTTGTGCCGTCGCAATGCCCGTTATTAAATCCCGTCACCTTTGTACAACATGTCGTTTTTATATCTTTGTATAGATTTCCTTGCTCAGGCAAAACACGGCCGGCGATTTTCCTTTGTTATGTAACTTTTGTATCCTGTACTTTTTACTCTTCTTCACACCTTTTATACCATGTACCAATTTCTTTTCCTTGATGATTCTCGGTACTCCCTTTCCTACCTACTCTTTCTTGTCACCCTGCAACTTTTAGGTTGCCTTTTATCTGAAATTTTCCTTGGGCAGGATTTGTGAGTTTTTAGTTAGATTACAAACTAGACTGGTAAACAGAACAGAAATCATAGGCAACTATGTAACAAAATACAAGAGAAAGTGATTATTAGATCCACCAATCAAAAGGGTTCCTGTCGATCTTGATCTAGACCTACTCTGTGTAACGGGCTGAGCCCGATGTGGGCCTCGCTAACTCTCGGCCATGAAGCTATTCCGAGAACGTGCTTGGCAACGTATACGAGAAACAGCTCGAACCTTCTCTTCCAGCGCTCAGACCAACTGGCACAACTATATCAGAAGCACGTTGGAAGAGCTTCTTTACTTCTCTTCTTTTCTTCTTCACTTAAGGATTTTAGTAGCATAGGTAGCACCAATTGCAACACATTGCTGCAAAACCATTACACTCTGAGTGTGTGCCATGCATTGCCCAGCGTTGGCCTTTTGTGAAGCGAGTGAGCTTAAATTTCCGACTGCCCTTGAAGAAAGGAACCCAATTGGTTCATATGTCATGTTATTGTGGGCTTAATTGGCATCTGTTCTTTTTCCCCAAGATCGATCGGAGATCTTCAACAACCCCCTGTCTAGTTTGAGTGAAGATCTTGTTTCTTGTCAAGCAAACCGTTGGGACTTTACTCTACTTGTATTAGTCCTTTTGTCCCAAGAACGTTTATTTAAGCTTAAATTTTCACTACCACTCCAAATGTATTCCGGCTAAAAAGGCAAAGAAACACAAAAAAAAGAACGCCATTGTGGTACGATTAACTCAAATTGTGAAAAAAAAAAAAAACGGCATGAAGTTGTGCCAGCCCCCAAAAGACAGTCTCACCCAAAACCCAAAATCCGGGGACCTCAAACTCCCCGAAAAAACTCAAGGTCACCTTCCCACGATGGAGCCTCAATCCAAGACCGATGGGAATAAAACGGAAATCCTTTTCACCCCTCATGTGCCAAGGCAAAGGAGCCAGACTTAAAACATACAGCCCAACGCCGCGCCAAGGGCAAAGGATTCAGACGGGTGGGTGGGTGGGTGGGTGGGGGAAGGGAGGGTCGGATAAGGCACGCTACACCGCCAAGTGCGCCCAACCTTTCACAAAACGGTTTACACTATTTTCTTTACGTCAACGCATACAGGTGGATGGGTACCATTCGTTTATAGTTTTCGTTTGGGGTAAAAGCTAAAATATGCAAAGCATACCGAGACCGTGACATACTCACACTACCTACGCCTTAACTTCCGTATACAATCGGCATGTTTCAACTAACGACCAAAGCAAAGCAAAAACACTTAGCCTCATACCCGCATTTCACTCCACAATCAAATAGATAGATAGATGTTATTCCCAGCGTTTCTTTGTTTTGTACCCTGTCTAGTTGTTATTCCCAGTATATTCCTTTCCCTCAAACCTTGTCTAATTGTTATTCCCATCATGTATCTGGTCTTTAAACCTTGTTTGGTTTGTTATTCCCTTGCGAGCTCCAGTTACACCAAAAGGATTCCCATTGCCCAGAATTCTGTGTTTTGAACGGATATTAATATTTTGCTGCTCCTCTTCGGAGCTGGTTGACTCGGCCAGTAAAGTACAGGTACATGACACCTTGACCGACGGACAAGCGAAAGCGGCGTATGAAAAGAAGCATGCAGATGGAAGGAATAGAAGAACAAGACAAGGGTTTTGCAAGATGGATTTCATCGCGGGAATAAACACGGGATCAAGACAACTCTAATCTTTCTACTTCAAGGTAACCCTACATCTATCTATCTTGGTCAAGGAATATTGAAGCCTGACTGGCTGGCGGCCTCCCCACGTGTATAAAAAATAATAGACCATCTTACACAGTAAATATTTTGAGAACTAGATACAGTGATGGTGACACAACTGAAAGTCGGTTCGTTTTTATTAGATAAAGGTTAAAGTTCCACCAGTTTCACATTAAACATGGTCACGGGGGATGATTTACTGTATTTAAAAAATATGATGGTGATTTTGCTATCTGGACTAATAATAAACAAAAAGAAAGACAAAAGAAAAAAAGGAAAATGATTATTAGGACGTTTTTTCATGAAAAAAAAAAAAAAAAAAAAAAAAAAGCAAAAAGACTCATGACCATGTACCGAAATTACTCTAGGAAAAAGGAAGAAAAGCCATTCCTTCCCATTGCATCCTTTCTAACAAAGCAAAAAAAGACCGATAAACGAGTGAAGAAAAGAAAAACAAATAAAACCCTTTAGAGACCAATGTCCTTGAGGAGACCGGGCCTCCTCTGCTCAAGAATGGCAAGAGTTTGGTCCCAAACCTTGGTCTGAACCTTCTTGCCAGCCTCGCTGTAAATCCATTCCTCTGCGCGCTGATTGAAGCCGTTGCTTTGGAACTCGCCGTGAGAATCAGCAGGAGCAGAAGCAGCAAGCACATATGTACGGGAGCCGACCTCGGTGGTTCGGTCGAGGATGGCCCGGAGAGCGCGGACGATGAGTGGGGGCTTGTTCTCCTTGTTGCCAAGAGTGGACTTGCAGAGACCAGGGTTCACCGTGTTGATGATAACGGGTGGGGCACCTGCATTTGCCTTGGAGTCTACTCGCTTCAGACGGGCAGCCAGCTCACGAACAAGAAGCAACTCCATGAGCTTGGAGACTTGATATCTAGGCTGCTGAGAATAGGCGCTGGGCTCGTTGAGCTTGGCGTAGAGATCTTGGGCGTTGATCTCGTCAAACTTGGTCAGGCGATGGGCTTCGGAGCTTACAACGACCAAATGAGGCGTCGAAGAGGGGAACTTGGCCTTGGTCTCGTTGAGCTTGGGCAACAGTGCGAGAGTCAGGAGGAAGGTATTCAACACGTTGACCTGGGTGGTCTGCTCGTAGCCCTCTGAGAGCTGGAAGGATTCATGGTTGACGCCGGCGTTCAAGACGACGGCATCGACGCGGGAGAGCTCAGACTTGACGCGGTCTACAAATGCAAGAGTTGATGGAGTGCTGGACTGGTCAAGAGGCCAAATTTCAATTGCGCTGGCATCATTTCTGGTGGTGATGCTCCTGATGATGTCTTCCTTGGCTTCCTGGCCCTTGGACACAGTGCGAACAGCCAAAATGAGCTTCGCCGCGCCAAGGCGGTAGAAATGACGTGAGGCTTCGAGACCCAATCCTGCGTTGGATCCTGTCACGATAACTGTCTGACCGGCAAAGGAGGTCTTCGGGTAGGGAGGGGTTCCGAAGAATTGAGACCGGAAGAAGAGATAAATGTTGTTGCCGACGTTGGGTTTGAGTTGGAACTCGGTCTTTTGTTGCTGTCCTGCTGCCATTTTGGGAAGTTTGGTGCTTGGTTTTTTTTGTGGGGAAAGATGCAAAGGTGTGGTTTTTGTGGAACAAGGTGTGTGGGGAGTTGGTTGTTGTTGTTGAAGAGTTGTTGATTTTTTATTTTTGTTGTTGGATGAATTGTTGCACTTTGATTGAATTGATTGATTTGTGTTTGGAATCTGGTTTACTTTAACTGTTTGAGTCAAGTGCAAATGTCTGAGTGTGTGTGTGTGTGTGTGTGTGTGTGTGTATGTGTGTGCTCCAAAAACGAAATGAGGCAATTGCTGCTCCCGTCGTCGCTACTTTGTATGGCAGGTGTGGAGGCTTGTCGGTCCGTCACGGTCAATAATCAAACCGAGGAGGTGATGACTAAAACAATGAGGGGAAGCTTCGACCAGCTGGGTCGGCCTGATTATCCCGCCGAGGCCAATTTGGCTGGTCTGCTATTTCCCCATGGCCGCCCACAAACTTTACCATTACTTGGTTGAATTTGCCCGTGTCTCTTTCATTTCTCTGATTGGTCTTTCCCGAGCCGACCCGCAATCCATCCCGCAACTCCTTTCTTTTTCCCTTTTCATCTTCATCTTCCCTTTGTTTCCACAAAACGCCTCAGTTTTCATTTCCATCAGAATTTCTTCACATGTCCATTTCACAACAAAATTATTATTCAGCAACCGCCCTCCGCAATCTATCCCGGGCCCGACACAAGAGTCCGAGTATTCGCATGCATGGCGACACTGTTTGGGAAAAGAGGCAGTGCTTCTTTCTCCCACCTTCCCCCGCCGATTCTCGTCTCCGGATTAAACCCCCACACCGCCTCCCTGCACCATGTATGTACATGTACATGAAGGTATTCCAAGATGAGATCTGGAAATGCAAAAACGTTTATCTCACAAGGTGTTGCAGCTTATTCCCGTCGGAGTGTTGGGATTCGGTTATCTGATTTTGGCAATGTATCCCCCACTTCATACAACTCATACATGCTTCATCAGGAAGGCAGCTGCAGGACAGGAATGAGTTGGCACGAATCCTTCTGTAACCTCTCGCCATTCTCACATCAACAAGCACAATTGTTGCCCCGTTTACGTTACTAAGACTCACTCTACACAAGACGCTTAGCACGCTGAGCACAGCAGAAACAAGACCATTTTCTGTGCTAAGAAAGGGAGCCATGTCACGACAATATATCAATATTGCTGATGTGAGAATGCAAACCATCGGGCAGTTCGGGGTCCCGTGGGGCGTTAATCCTTATTTCCAAGTGCGGGGTGTTTCGGTCGTGCCTGTTCAAGCAGCACAGTTCCTTGCACAGAACTCTCTGTAAAATGGGAAAGGATTCCGGGAATAAAGCACGCCCAGACGTTGACCTGCCCAGTCGTTGACCCGCCCAGTTTTGATAGGATTTACGGGAATATCCCCTAAAGGAACACGCAGGAATTCACATTCGTCTTTGCAGAACTTGATCTGAAATCAGGAGCACCAAATGCACGCCGGTTGGTGGCACATGCGAGAGTACGCAACCACTGTAACTTGGTCAGACCATCGCCAGACCTGCAATACGTCGGACATGACTTATCGGGCCAATCAGAGAGCTACGCGAGATACGCAGAGCACACGGAGCAAGCCTGGAAACGGATTTAAGACATACAGCAACCTGTCGAATACCTTATTTCCCACGAGCTATCAAAAGGCAAAGGTTTCCCCCTCTGTTTGATTGAACCCCCATCAAACCCCCCAGCATTCTTCCGTCTCAAAAAGCAAGTCTCGTTAAAAAATAATTCACAATGGAAGTCGAAATGGAATCAAGCAAGGAAAGATATATCCAACGTCGCCGATTGCAAAACCGTATGGCCCAGCGCAGGTTCCGTCGTAAGTGGCTCCCGCCCCCTCCCCCCATCATCCCATCTGCGTGCGATCGCCGATCGTCCATCAGTGCCGCCCTGCTGACCCCATTCTGTTTTTTTCCTATTTAATAGAACGTCACAGCCAGGCAAAGCAGCAGCAACAACAACAGGAACAAGAAGAGTCGGATCAACAACAACGACAGCGCACCGAATCTGTTCACACAATAAGCGGTCCTCAATCATGTGAACCAGAACCACTGCTTGACCACGACATGCCCACCAATAGCAATTCACCCTCTCCAACTGACTTCTTCGGCGCTGCACTCGACATGGACGCACTCGAAGCCGCATTTAGCCACAACGGCCCATCACCAGTTCCCGAGGCCAAACAAAATGGATGGTGCAGCCTAGGCTACGGCGGCAGCATGCTGCTTGAGACCATCGCGTCGATGGACATGGAGTCGCGCTTTGCCGAACCCTCCGACGCTGCATCAATCAACATGGACTCGCCCGCCTTTGGGACGTCGGCGCGACCCAGCACCAGCGCAGCAACCATCCAAGAACCACTAACGACGGCCGAGACAGCCGTCGAACAGCTCTTCAGCGAGTTTCACAACCTTCGCAAATCTTTTCCTTCCCCACCTTACAGTCAGCATTCGAGCGGAGCTTCTGTGTCGCACGGCACCGACCGCTCACCGCCATCACAGCACAGTGCCAGCTCGAACAAGTGGCAGAGCTCGCTGCATATTGCGGCACAGAAGGGCCACAACCGAATCGTCTGCGTTCTTTTGCAACACAACAGCGACTGCAACGAGAAGGACAGCGAGGGTCTGGTATGTTTTGGTCATTACACTCTTCCCAGGCAAAGTCTAACTGTAATATTAGACACCATTAATACATGCAACTATTGGTGGTTATGACGACGTCGTCAGCTCCCTCCTCACCCACGGGGCGAGGATCACCAGCGTCGACAATCAGCACCGGTCCGCCCTGCACTGGGCAGTCCTTCATCGACGCGAGGCAATGCTCAAGCTGTTGCTTAAGCACTGCCCCGTAGAAGATCGCGACGTGGTTGATGGGTACGACGTCAACGGAAAGACTCCTCTTCACACTGCCATCGATAGCGGGTTTGAGACTGGAGTTCAGATGTTGTTACAGTTTGGTGCCAACGTCCATTACAGAGCAGGAGTTCCTTAGCATTTTTTTGCTTCATCTTTTGTTTTGATCTTTTTCGTTTTTCTTTGGAGTAGTCGTTTCAAATTGGCAGGTTCCTTTTTATCATCTATTATACGCTTGGGGGGTTTTTATATATTGGATTATAACGACTAGACATGAATAACGACAAGATATACCTTTTTTCACCTTTGTTTTGTCGTGCAGTTTGATGTCATTAAACGTGAAGCTATATGCATGTAGCCGACGAGAGGGAGATCATCACGCCATGTGCCTGTAGCCTTTTAGTCCCATGTTTGTCAGTGATCTACATCTATCTGATAGCTAGATTAGATGATGATAGTTATATCTTTTCACTTAATTCTTTAATCTGACTTGTTTATTATTTACACCTTGTTTATTATCACATTGCATGGCATAATTGCGTTTATATTGTTGCTACTAATACTTTCCCCCCTTTGCAAACCTTGCTTTAATCAAGAATTTATTTTCCCTTCATCTCCATCTCTTTTTTTCTTTTTTACAATGTTTTTCCCATGGTCGTTTGTTTATCTTTTGATATGTTACCACTTACCCCCCTTCCCTTTTCCTATTCCCAATGCCACCCCTTGGATTTTGCGTATTCTGTGACGCTTTTATACCTTTACAATTTTCTTCCTTTTTTGTCATTAATAACCCATTTCTCTCTTCTTGTTTGTATCCGTATTCCGGTTTTTTTATATTTATCCCTCGAGTCTTTGAACCATTATTGTATCCTAAAATTTCTTTCCCCGACATTTCTATCATGCTATCGATATCGTTATGATGCCGTCATGCAGGCATGTCGGTTAAAGATCAAAGTATCAGATCGGCTAAGAGCTTATTATTATCTAGCCTTATTCTTTTATCTAGGTTCCTTTCTTTCTTTTATAGCACCGTTATTAGACCTTTTTTTTCTTCAAGTACAACATTCAGTCTAGGCGCCCTCCCCCATTGAAGCCTGTTTGCTGTCCCTCATCAGCCTTTGAACATCTTGTTGTCCTTGTTTAACCCGTTTGCCACTGTGTTGGTAAATCACCGCTTCCTCCAATCTTCAGATTCAGTCGCACACCTTGATGGGAAAATAAATGAGTGTATAACTTATTTGTTTACCACTGATTAGGATTTTGAGATCATTTCTATAATTAGTGGAACAAATTGACTGGTCATTGGACTAAATCAAAGATATATGTTTATGAGTAAAGTTTGTATTCTTAACTAAAAGACATTGTTTTTATCTAATTTGTTTTTTGCTTAAGTTTCTATTTTAAAAGAAATGTGAAAGTCACCGAGGTATAAAATTT
This sequence comes from Podospora fimiseda, assembly GCA_033297215.1. NCBI lineage: Eukaryota > Fungi > Ascomycota > Sordariomycetes > Sordariales > Podosporaceae > Podospora > Podospora fimiseda. Next base: position 33,118 of record MU865437.1, read on the forward strand.
CCATCTCATGATTTCCTGTATATCGCAAAAGAAAAAACTGTATCCTTCCTCCAAAAAGAAAAACTGCACCGCATAACATGGCTAAAAACAGTAGGTATAAATTTCCACTTTATGATTTCCAGACCATAAGAAAGACAAAGGAAACAACAAAAGAAACCATACCATATCCATCCTCTGTTCTCATCCAAACGGCCTTAGTTCCTGATCAAGACCTGCAATCCCTTGCTGCCCTTAGCCGGAACAGGAATAATATAATCGCTGTTAGCATCAATATCCCTCGCGCGATCAGTATCGTACAACTCAAGCGTAGGTCCCGACTGTCCAGTATACAAATCATACTTGAGGAAGATACTAGCCAAGATAATAGCCATCTCCCTCCTAGCAAGCGTCATCCCAACACATCCTCTCGTGCCCTTTGAGAACCCGTGAAAGTATCTAGTGAGTAACGGGTTCTCAATCCATCGTTCAGGCTTAAATGCGTATGCGTTCTCAAACGCAGACTCGTTCATGTGGGTATCGAGGGGAGACATGCTGGTGATTGTTCCGGGAGGAATGACGTAGTCTTTTCCGCTCTGCTTATCGGTGTAGAGGATTGGTGTCTCGGGGGAAATACGGACTTGACGGGCCATGACTCCGGGATGAAGACGGACGGCTTCTTGGATTACTGCGTTGAGGAAGGGAAGAGCCTCGACGTCGTTGATTGAAGGGATTTTGGTTGGGTCGAGGTTAGAGGCTTTGAGTTCGGCCTTGAGTGTTGCCAGGTCGGTGGGGTTGTCAAGGAGATGGTAGAGAGCGCACGTGAGAGAGTAAGCGGTTGTTCCCTCGCCGGCAAAGACTACGAGCTGGGCTTCGCTGGCTAGACGTTGATCTTCCTTTTCAGAGGCAGGGAGAGGGCTGTTGATGATTCCCTCAAAGATGGTGCTCTTGACGCGTTCGGGGTTGGGAGAGGTGCGGATCTCACGGACTTTGTTGAGCCACCAGTCTTGACGATCGCGAAGCTCGCCGAGTGCGGGGATGATTTTCTTGAGGATCCAGGCTGGGGCGTTTTGAGCGATTTGGACAAGACCGGGGATGAGGAAGAAGAGATGAGTGAGGAAGAAGAACTCGTCGGTTGACTCGAAGAATGACCAGCCGAAATCCTCGAGCTCCATGAAGCCGAAGCATTCACCGAAGGCGTAGATGGTGATGACGTCGCTGGCGCAGGCTTTGAACATGTGATGGAATTGGAGGACTTGGTTGTTTGACTTGGAGATCTTCTCCATGCGGTTGAGCATCTTTTCGGTGTATTCCTTCATGACGATGTCGAGGCGGCGGATGCTGGCGACGGAGAAGAAGGAGTTGAGGGCATTGCGTCTGCGGCGGTGGAGGTCATGGCCGGGAGTAGAAACGATGGAGTCGGGAGTGCCGGTGCGCTTGGAGAACCATTCTGGCTTGTTGGTCTTCCTGCCGGTGGTTGGGTAGATGGTGTCGATGAACTCGGGATCATTCCAGTGGACCTCGTCGGGTGTAACGCGGACGATGGGACCATATTGCTCGTGCATCTCGGCAACACGCTTGAAGTATTGACCGCCGAGGATGACTTCATAGTAGGCTTCGTAGAGAAAGGTGAGACCGGCGAGCTTGGGACCCGGGATCTTGGCCAAGGGGGAGAGATATAAACGCCAGATGGCTACGGAGATGAAGTGTGTGAGGATGGCGGCGGCGAAGAGGGTGAAAGCCGTCTTCCTCCAGTTGTCTGGAGCATATTGCTCGTAGTCTTGCTGAAGACGAGTGAAGCTTAACTCAGTGCCCTTCAGAAGGGACTGGAAAAGGGGTGTGGAAGAGTCGACCGACATGGTTGGGAATGGAGACGAGGTGATGATATGTCTCAGGGGAGGATGAGATGCCTCAAAGGAGGATGTGTCTCAGAGGATGATGTATCTCAAAGGATGATGATGATGTAGAAGAGGATCTTGAAGAAGGGAAAAGTATCAAGATGTAGAAGGTGAAAGATGATGATGAGAAGATGTAGAAGGTAGAAGAGGATGATGATGTTGATGATGATGGAGAATGAAAACTTTAAGACAGGAGGATCATAAGGTAGATATAGATGTCGACGATGATGAGATAGATGCATGTAGAGATGCAGAGATGATTGCTCCTGACGATGGCATGATGATGGAGATCGAAGTTTGACCGATCGATCGACATAGAGAAACAGTAGACTCACATGAAAAAGGTAATCCGGAGCATCTTCCCAACGGGTAAGCACCCCGGCGGTCCATCTGTCCGACCGTCTTGAGGGTATATAGTGTGTTTCTGTGGCATGTGTAAGTCCCACAATACCTTTATCATCCAGATATTCGTTAGCATCTCTTCTTCACTTTCCAACTCAATCAAAATCAGATTCTTCATCATCATGGGTCTCTCTCTCAGCACTCTCTCCTTTGGAGGTTTGGTCCTTGCGATCGGCCTCGTTTTCCTCTATCAAGCCGCCAAGCCAAAGCCACTCCCTGGTATCCCATACGTCACTGCCTCTGCAGACAAGCTCTTGGGAGACGTTCCTGCAGTTCTCTCGCACGTCAAAGAGACAGATGGCACTCTCATCACGTACATCCTCGAACAAATGAGGAAACTCAACACTCCAATCATGCAGGTCTTTGTTCGTCCCCTGAGCAAACCCCTGGTCATCATTGGTGATTTCCACGAAATGCACGACGTTTTGATCCATCGCCACAAAGACTTTGATCGTGCAGAGCTCTTGGGCAACCTTGTCAAGGGTCTCGCGCCGGATCATCACATTCAGCTCAAGACCAATGACAAGTGGAAGCATCAACGTCGTCTTATTCAAGATCTGATGACCCCCACTTTTCTGCACAAGGTTGCCGGCCCGGCCCTTCACTCCAACATCAGCCGCATGGTTGATCTCTGGCGCGAAAAGGCACGGATTGCCAATGGACGTCCTTGGCCCGCTGCTCATGATATCAACCATGTTGCCTTGGATGCTGTCATGGGTTTTGCCTTTGGTGATTCCTCTGACCACAGTGCCACCCGCCCGGCACTTGAGGTCTTGCGAGGATTGAATTCTGAGCAAATCGCCGCGCTGAGAGGTTTTGGTAATCAAGACGAGCCAATCACCTTTCCCACCGCGAGCAAAAGCCCAGTTCTTGGTGCCATCTTGGAGTTGACTGGTACCGTCAATGGAATGCACGGAAACCCCTGGCCGGCACTCGCTTGGGCATATGTCATGAGAAAGCCCCGTATCAAGAGAGCCGTGGCTACCAAAGAGGCCTACATCTCTACCCAGTTGTCAGGGGCAGTCAGACGTTTGACTGGTCCCAACAGCGAGAAGCAAAGAGTTTCTTCGGCACTGGATCACATGATTGTTAGCGAGACAAAGTTGGCTGGAAAGGATGGGCGCGCACCTGATTATTTCTCCCGCGCCATGGTTGACGAGATCTTTGGTTTTGTCTTTGCTGGTCACGAAACTACCAGTACCACTCTCTGCTGGGGTCTCAAGAACTTGACTGATAACCCGGCTGCTCAAACCAAGCTGCGCCAGGCGTTGGAGAATGCCTTCCCTGCTGCTTATGCCGAAGGCCGTGACCCAACCGCTCATGAGATTACCAGTACTCATGTCCCATACCTTGACGCCACCATGGAGGAGATTCTCCGTTGTGCAGGAACAGCTCCCTTGGTAGATCGTCAAGCCACGCGGGACACGGAACTCCTCGGTTATCAGATCCCCAAGGGAACCATCATTGCCCAGGTTGTCTTGGGACCAACCCTGCAGGCCCCTGGTGTTGAGATCCGCGATGATCAGCGCAGTCCCACCAGCAGAGCGGCTTTAAAGGACGGCAGGACCCGATCGTGGGATCCCAGCGATATGGGACGCTTCAACCCAGACAGATGGATGGTTCCCGGTGCCAAGGGTGAGGAGTTTGATCCCACCGCCGGCCCTCAGATTGCTTTTGGTTTGGGCACAAGAGGGTGTTACGGAAAGAGACTGGTGTATGTTGAGATGCGCATGGTGATTTCTTTGATTTTGTGGAATTTTGAGTTGGTTGCTTGCCCGCCAAAGTTGTCGTCGAATAAGGCAATTTTGATCACCACCAATGAGCCGAGACAGTGTTTTGTGAGGTTGAGGGAGATTTCCAGGGTTCCTCAATAGCTAGATATCCATATCAAGATAGATTTCTTTTAGAGTAGTATACCAATGAATTTCTTTGTTTCAAGATTTATCTTTTGATTGTTTTGTCTTTTGTTGATGTTGATTGCGACATTGTTGACCCCAGGCTCATTGTGTGAATCCATAGATACAGAAACAAAGACTGCCAAAAAGAGACCCCATGTTGGTGATAGTTTCAGATTTCAAAAAATTTCCCATTCTGGACGTTGCGTTTCTCCACACAGTTACACACAACTCTGCGCCTCAGTGACGTTCACACCCAGTCTGCAAGTGTTTTCTGTTCCAGTCCTCGGTTCGGGTTACATTTGGGCCGCAACGTGTCGACGTCAAATTGTCGATCAGCATGTGATTCAGAAAAACAAAAAGTCACACCATTTTCTAGCCAATTACAGGCATTTACGTCCGAAACGGGGAACACACAAAGTCTTTTCCATGAGGTTGCAGGGATGATGACCCGTCCGGTGTCAAGATCACGCCGCCGGCGCGGGTTCCAACGAGCTCCCGCTGCGAGAGATCGAGATCTGAGTTTTGATAAAACACAGTCGGGTAATCATTTCCAGCTATTCCCGTCGGTGGCTGAGGCACAGCGAGACGGGAAGGATTCCGCCCGCATGCATATTTGACAACAGCCGAAGGATTACAGGTATTGAAACGCGGGGTACAGCACCAAAGCGATACCTCACACGGAGCACCTCATGATGAGAACTCGCATCTCGCACTCGGGTTCTGGTTAATTCATGACTGCGAGAAAAAAAAACAAGATGAAGCCAATGCAAGGTGAGCCTCTATGTTGTAGTCCCGCTGGGGAAAGATCTTCACTTCAATTTCCTCCGTGTTGTAAGCTTGTCCTCAGATAGAAATGCAATATTAAGGCAAGGTCCCAATCATCAGTCCTGAATTGGGAATCATGCCGAAAGGGACACTAGTCTAATAAAACAAAGCAAGCCAATCTCACCAACGGACCCCAAAAAAACAGAACCAACAAACTTTTCTTTTGCTGTGCCCTTCGCCAAGATCATGGCAAACGTCACACAAACCCAAACCCATGACTGGTATCTCAGTCAGTTCCTACACCAGGAACCAAAACCCTTCACATTCAACAAGATGCTCACCGCATCCGCCATCGCTCTAATCTTTTACTGGATTAGCCTAGTCATCTATCGTCTCACTCTGCATCCTCTCGCCAAGTATCCCGGACCATTCCTCTGCCGCGTGAGCGACCTCCCAACATGCTACTACGAAGCCATTCTCAACGGCCGTTTCCTGGAAAGAATCCCAGCCTACCACGAGAAATACGGCCCCATTGTCAGAATCAGCCCCAACGAATTGCACATTAATGATCCTGCCGTTTATCATGAAATCTACAAGCAAGGGTCACCGTACACTAAGGACCCCAAGTCATACACTTTGGGGGTGTCCAAGGCCATGGCTTTTACTCTTCAGGCTGATAAGCACAAGATTAAGCGCCAGGCTTTGGAGCCCGCTTTTTCGAAGCGTAGAGTAAACATGATGGAAGATGGACTTTTTGAGGAATTGGATCTGGTTTTTGACAGAATCAATAATTGTGAAAAGGAGGGTTCCGAGGTTCCGATTTCTGAGCTGTTTTATTGTTACACTGTAAGCACAAACTACCAACTGCAGAACACACAAAGTACTCGCAGCAAACTGACTAACCACATTTTGCAGGGCGATATAATTTCCCGTTATCTCTTCGGCAAAAGCTTGGACCTTATTTCCTCCCCCGACTACCTAGAAAGAGCAGAGCAAATGCGCTCCTTCACCCGCGGAGTCTGGTTCGCAATTCACTTCAAATGGGTCCGAGACTTGGCTCTAAACATGCCGCGGTTCCTCGGCTCAGTATTCAACGACGCCTGGGTCAGCGTCCTCTGGTTCTGTGAAGATTTGGCCAAAAACGCAATCGATAATTTTGACGATGACGTTACCATGGAACGCCTGACCAAACCCGGCAGAGAAACTATTTACGACCGTTTACTAAGTGATCATCATCGTCGTCAGAAAAAAGGCCTGGGCAACGTCCACCCTTTGACTGTCCCCGAGTTGGCGGATGATAGTGTTGCCATGTTGAACGCTGGAACTGAGCCTACAGCTACAATGTTGGTTTATGCTTTGTACTTCTTTAAGCATTATCCCGAGGTTCAAAAGCGGGTTTTGGAAGAACTGGCTTCCATTGAACCGGACGAGAATGGCAGATTGCCTCTTGCAAAGATTGAGAATCTGCCTTATTTCACTGGATTCGTCAAGGAGACTCTTCGTTATGTTCCTTTGGTGCCTGGTCGTCTGCCGAGAAAGGTTCCCAAGGGAGGACTTTTCGTTCCTGCTGCTCAGACGACCATTCCTGAGGGGGCTATCGTGGGTATTGACCATATGCCTCTTCACATGCGCTCGGAGGTTTTTGAGCATCCGACTGAGTTTGATCCTGAGAGATGGATCGGCGAGCAAGGAAAAGAGTTGAATTATTGGTTGTTGTCTTTTTCAAAGGGAAGGACTGATTGCATTGGCAAGAACTTGGCGTTTGCTGAAATGCATATTGTTTTGGCCAACATGTTTGCCAAGTATGAGGTTGAGTTGATGCCGGGGAGTGATGAGAATATGGTTTGGTTGGATAGGGTTATTGTTCATCCTGTCAAGAACTTGAGGATCAAGGTCAAGACTAGGGATACTCCTCTGTATGTTGGTGCTTGAGGTGTGGGATTCGGGCAGGGATGGGGATGGTCGGAGGTGAGGAAGTTTTGGGTGTCAATAATATATTTGGTAGGTAGGGTTATCCATGGTTGTTTAGATTTCTTTGAAGTGGTTTTCATTCAGAAAATTGGCTCGAAAACTTTTGAAAAACAATTTGTATTTAGCAAGAGGAATAGAAACTTTTTTATAGATGTCATTTCTGCTGATCATCGATCCCTGTTTTTTGTCCCCACATACCGCCAGGGTTTACTGATCCTTTTACCATCCCTTGCCTTTCTCTGGGACTGACACAGGCGCTGCGACGCTGCCATGCCGCTGCAACAGCTTAGCACTGCTCGCACTCTGGAATTTACTGCATGGAGCATCTCTTTCCCCTGGGTGACTGTTCAGCTTACCATTGAGGTTATTCCCAAACCTGTCTGACCCAGAATCCCCACCAACAGTCATTCCTGCCCACTTCTCGAGCTTCTGCCTGATGGTAGGCCCAGGCTATGCAAAATGAAGCTAGCTCAGTGTTTGCGATAATCTCCGGTTCGAAACCATCACATGGGGACATTCGGATTTACCCTTGCCAAGCCACACTATTGTCACGATAGTTTTATTTGAAAGCGACAACAAAAAGATCGCGTCTGACCCAGAATCCCCACCAACAGTCATTCCTGCCCACTTCTCGAGCTTCTGCCTGATGGTAGGCCCAGGCTATGCAAAATGAAGCTAGCTCAGTGTTTGCGATAATCTCCGGTTCGAAACCATCACACGGGGACATTCGGATTTACCCTTGCCAAGCCACACTATTGTCACGATAGTTTTATTTGAAAGCGACAACAAAAAGATCGCGTCTCGCCTCGTTCCAACTCTTCTTTACAACAATTTTCAAATTTTCAAAATGCCCCCAAAAACTGCCCTATTAGCCGCCACCCTCGCGGCAGCCTCCAAGGCTCTAGCCCAAACAACCTCAGTCGTCACACACTGGTGTCCAGAAGTATGGGACTACGGTCCCCTTGTATACACCACCAACGGCAAAACAATCACCGACGAACTCAAAGGCCATCGGACTAGCATCTACGCCTCCGTCATCAACGCAGACGCGACAGCCACAACTTACTCTATTGACTGCGTATACGGCACCTGGGCCCCAGAACCATACCAAGGATGCGACAACAATCCAAATGTCACGTACACACTCGGTCCCAAAACCGTCGACGGACGCATGATCCAGCCGATAAAGCCCTACGATTTCACTCGAGGTTTCGACTGTGATATTATCGATGCGACGACTGCTTCTTGCGATTTCATTTTGGACGGCAGAATGGCGCAGGCTGTGGCTCAAACGGGAAGATGGCCGAATGACCCTGACGAGTATACTGGTACCGATTGGAGTTTTTACTACCAGCCGTTTACAATTACCGCCGGGTTGGAGAAGTTGGCTGCGGCGACTCCGACTGCCGCGGGTGGGTCGCCGGTACGTGGAGGACAAACAATACCTGCAAGTACGGGGTCATCTCCTACTCAAGCTGGGGCGCAGGAAACAGGGTCGTCGGTGCCGACTTCAGGGGCAAGCAAGGGAGTGGTTAGAAACGGGTTCCTGGCCACCATGGCGGGAATTGCTGCGGCGGTTTGGGGAATTGGCGTGGTGGTGTAGAGGGGAGACCATTCTCTCCGTTGTTGAAGCCAAATCAAATATCTAGTAATGTGTATCCTTAATCTGGCGTTGAATCATCGCTCCCAGAACCATAATCAACATGATCCTATCCTTGGTTCCCAGAATCATCGTTCTCCACGTTCTGTGGCCTTTTACATCTCAGATCATTATTTTGCCCCTCCATTGATTGCCCGCAACCACCATCCGACCTCTGATCTTGTTCGGCTTCATCCTCATACTTGTTTCCATCCTCACCCAGAGGATCGATGGTCCTCCTTAATCTCCTCATCTCATCTTTAGTTGCCCATCCGATGAATCCCTTGTCTGAAAGCAACTGCCACATCCTGCGCCTTTGGTTATGCTTTGTTTTATACAGTACTTTCGGGTCTGGTTCTGGTGTCATTGATGCAATGCGCTCGCTCATCAAAAGCTCTGTAATGGAATCCCACTCTCCCCATAGGCTGTACCAAAGTGGAGTGCGGCCCTTGGCATATGGAATATTTGGGTCAGCGCGTCGAAAACCTGGGTCAACCTCAACAGCGTGCGTTGTTAAACCCTCCCGTTCATTCTCCATGTCGACACTTGATCCCATGTCTGGCTGCGTCGTTGTTGAATCATGCTCGGATGCTTGGCCAACGTCGAGATGTCCGATATCCAGCCGTGGCTGTGCATCGAATCCACCCACAATGTCTGTCTTTTCCACAGATGGATGAGCTTCCCTGTTAAACGCCGGTCCGGACACAGCTTCTTGAGTGTCTATAATTGAGCCAAAGCTCTGACCGCGTTGTAACACGAGTCCACCGCCATAGCTGACTTCCTCCCGTTCTTGCTCGGTTCGATAAGCCTCGCGAGTTCTTTGGATGCCTTCCTTCTCGATAGTCGATGAGTTGGACGCTCTGTGCTCGGAACCTGAGCGACGGTCTCCTATGCTCCGTTCTGATGCTATGTCGTAAATCCTGACAGGCCTGTACTGTGTCTTGGTTGTAACGGGCTCGAGCAGAAGCTTAATCACATCCAAATGCCCTCGTTCTGCAGCGTATCAAAGCGGGGTCCTTCCCAGATTATCGGCCACATTTGGGTTGACCCTGCCAAACACGAGCAAGATTCGTACTATATCTGTGTGCCTGAAACGAGCAGCCTCTACCAGAGATGTGCAGCCTTCGTCGTCTCGCCCATCCAGGGAAACTCTTCTGTCCTGTACAAGTTCTTTCACGACGCTGGTTTTCCCGAAGGCTAACGCGGCAATAAATGCTGTTACGCCACGGAACAGTTTGATGTTTGGATTAACAGTCTGCCGCATGCAAGAGCAAGAATCTGACCACATAGTGGTGTCCACATTGAGCCGCGATTGTGAAAGCGGTATAGTTGTGCTTCGGACCTGTTCGGTCTGGGTCGACTCTGCCGTCTCTCAGCAGTAATTTTACAACTTCTAGATAGCTCACCCTAGCGGCTGTCATCAGCGGGGTTACACCCCTGGTGTCTGGATTGTCCACTTGTAACCGGGTGGAAGCTAGAAACGATCGAACAATCTTTATGTGGCCCGTCACTACCGCGTGTGTGAGCGGGATGTGGCCATTAAGGTCAGGCGCGTCTTCCATCTCGGAATCCGGGTGTGAAGTTGTTAGCAGTGCCTTGACGGTTTTGATCATTCCATTTCGTGCAGCTAAGGCTAGAGGTGTTCTAAGCCCGGAGTTGGGCACTTGAAGCCGAATTCTAATACCCTGGGCAAGAAAGTGTTTGGCCATTTTAAAATGTCCGTAATTCGCTGCCTCGTGCAAGGCAGTGTTGCGCGACGAGCCCGTTTTGTTGGGCTTAATCCGCCTATCGTCGAGTAGCCTCTTCACAACAGAGAGCCGGTTGAGCTTGGCAGCGGCCATCAGGGGAGTGACGTTTTCCTGGTTTTGAATGTTAACATTGCCAACAAATTCAAGAAGCGCGTCGACAATATATGCATAGCCAGCCTGTGCAGCTAGGAATAAAGCTGTTGAGCCCGTCCAGTCCCTTAAATCAGGATCGATATAAGAGGCCCCTGGAACTTTGGGCAAATCTCTCCACCTTACTCGTGTCAAGAGCAGGTTTACTGCATCCATATTTCCGGTCTCTACTGCAACAGACAAGGTCGACCGATCGTTGAAGTCGCCTTCTTCGAGGTTGACAGGTACTTTACTGTCATCAAGAATCATCTTGATGTCAATGCTGGCTCTTTTCCTGGCAGCGTCTTCCTCCTCCTTTCTTCTGATCTTCGCTCGGTTGCCAACTGAAACTTTCGCTGGTATGTCCACAGATGAAACAGTGACTTTGTATGCTCTCTGCTTGCTATCATATCATAGAGCGCTGCCGCCGCGGTCCCCTCATCCTCGTCCGCATTGATGTTGTCTAGCAATTCGAGGTACAAAATTGACGCATCCTCGTAGCATTTCATGTTTTCTTCAAGCTGAGATAACCATCTGAAGCCCTCAACAGCAAAGCTCTGCTTATTCGGGACCTCTGTTATGACCTGTCGGTAGAAGTCCGCCACATCATATCTGATGTTGGGATCAGGGAAACAACGGCAACCCCATTGTAGAACCGGAACCGTCTCTCTCCATCGTCCAGTGGCTGGACAATTGTCCATGATTCGATGTAATTTTTCCTGTATGGATATGGATGTGCTGTCAAACTGAAGCTTATTCTCGAGCGCAGGCGCAATGCACAGAATGGCATCTGTTGCAGATCCAAGTTCCCATTCGATAAAACTTTCCTTCATTTTATCTACTAGTTCGTTATCAAACCGACGGCCATCCTCATCATCGTTCAGGACGGCCGTGGGGGCATGAGAGTGGTCGAGCTTTGCGATCGAACGAACCATATCGGTATAGAGCTGCTGCGCACAGATATCGAGGAGTGAAGCTTGCGTTTGGACGTAGTGAATTTCTGTCGCAGCATCTGCTTGTTCATTTGAGATTCGAGGTAATGTTTGCCATCCGAAAAAATCGCATGGTGTCGTTGTCGGCTCGATCGCGAATCTCCACAGAACTTTTGAGGCGTTTACGTCGTGAACAGAACTTAGAACAACAAACCCATGACTCTTTACCGGTGCGACGTCAATATAAGCACGCTTAGGCTTCGGTGCACCAGGGCCAATCCAAAGCGTCAGTTCTCCGCGCATGTGTGTCTGCCGGTCCCACGAAGTCAATCCATCTCCACATGATACAATTCTGGCAGAAGGGACACGATTCGTATCCACTCTCTGTGAACTCGGCCCGAAGGAGCAAGAGTAAAGCCAAAGACCAAGCAGGGACTCCAGAGCTGCCGTATCAATGGTCCACTCACTAGGCTTCGAATCTTAGGGCTTCCTGAGCTCGACTAGGAAGATCTGGTGTAGTGTCACACGGTTGCCGCTGACAGCATCCAACACAGTGTACTCGGCCTCCCGACACAACAACCACCATGCCAAAGACCCTCCACAGCCTACCAGCATAGTAGGGTGGCCGAAGGAGGGTTATGCTATGCAAGAGGAGGTGCCCGATGATCAGTATACTGAAGGATGGTTGGTCAAGAAGGTCGCCGACGCGGGACAGATCTGCAGGATGGCTGCAGAAGCCACTGAAGTCATGATGACTGTTCTCTTTGTAATCGTCGCAGCCGAGGAAGGCCTCCGACGGAAAGAAAGAATGGCCACCGAAGTACGAGGGCCCAGGAGGGACCCGTACGAGTATAAATAGGGCCTTGGTTTTCCCAGTTAAAATGATGGAAGGACACGGACCTTGAGGCAATTACAGTTTATTATATTGATTTGAATATAAGCCTATTCCAATCCCATTATACATGCCCTTGTCACATGTAGGGTAGGATCGGGCATGTTCTCCCCAACGACGATGTCCATATTGAAACTCTGAGAAAGGCCATCAACCTTTCCATCAAGCATAGATGCAGCTGCGTTCACAAACTGCTCTTCCCAGGTTATGACTCTTTTCCCGAACGGCCACCGGGTGAGTCTTGCAGATCTGGTAGTCTCGTGGGGCCCAGCCCAGCACCGATTTCAGGAAAGCAAATCACTTGCAGATAGCCGGCATCTGTCACGCGACTGCTGTCAGCTGCAGACTTTGAATACTCCACAAGTCATCTTCTCTGATTGGCCATCTAAGCGAGCTTTTTTTAAACCGAGCCGCTGTCATTGGCAGGGAGATAAGCTTTGCGCCGATTTGTTAATTCTTGGACGGCTTTTCAACTTTGCGCGCAAGTTGGGCGAGTGAAAATGTCTTTTCCCAAAACTGACTGTAACTACGGTATACTACTTTCAACTAATCATACAATTCTCGACACCACACAATGATTATGACCTTAATAAGCAACCTGGCTATGTAGCCCATCCAACTCCCGGTCCCAACAGCGATGACTGGCAACATTATAAAAGAACTTTTCCATAAATCCATCGCCGCCCTTGAAAATCTCCTTCACCACGTCACTCAACACCTTGGGCTTGCGCACCGTGACGACACCATAACTCTCAGTGACTTCATCCGCGGCACTGACATTAACCGCCGGCAAAGCAATGGCCTTGTTGACCAAGTCAACGGCCTCTCCCGTTGCACCAATAGTCTTGAGATGACCAAAAGCTTCCTTGATCCAGTGGAGCGCTCTGCCGTTCGTCGATAGCACACGCACAGACTCCACACCACCAGGAATGAAAATGGCATCGACCATGGTTGACCTGAAACCTTCCAAGTGATGATGGGGTGTCACGGTAGTGGTGTTACCAGCTGAAACAATCTTGCTTCGCTTGGGAGCAATAACGAGCGGAATGGCCAAGCCAGCAGAAATGGCGGCATAAGCAGCGCCATAGGCGGCAGGATCAAATCCGTCAGCAACAATGATGGCGATACGGCGGGACTTGATGGTTGGTGTGAAGCCAGGATATTCGGTCTGGCTGAGCCCCGGAGCCTTCTTTCTGTGATTGGGGTGTGCGGTCTCGGTGGGCACGTCGCCTCCTACCATCTCAGCAATGGTTTTGGCAAGATCGAGGTCAATATCCGCCAGACGCTTGACCATGCGGGTGTAGACGACAGGGTCCTCGCAGTGATCCAGCTCGAACGCAAAGGCGTTGATGATGTGGTTCTTCTCCACCTGAGACATGCTGTTCCAGAACAGCTGTGCCTGGTTGAAGTGCTCCCTGAACTTGGCGCTCTTGGTGCGGGCCTTGATGCCAGCGAGCTTCTCAGCATACTCAACGTAACCACCTTCATCGACGGTAGCGGGCTTTGTGTTTTCGAAGCGGTTTGGCCAGTAATTGACTGTTCCTCTTGTGATGGTGTGTCTCATGGCGCCGTCACGGTTGAAGTTCATGACGGGGCAGACTGGACGGTTGATTGGGAGCTCTTGCCAGTTGATTCCGAGACGAGACAGCTGGGTATCAAAGTAGCTAAAGTTACGGCCTTGGAGAAGAGGATCATCAGAGAAGCCAATGCCCGGAACAACATGGCTTGTGCAAAAGGCAACCTGCTCGGTCTGAGGGAAGAACTCGTCTGGGTTGCGGTTGAGTTCCATCTCACCAATGTAACGGATTGGTACAAGGTCTTCGGGCCAAATCTTGGTGGCATCGAGAATATCAAACTCGAACTTGTTCTCATCTGCTTCCGGGATAACCTGGATACCAAACTTCCACTTGGGATACACTCCGTTCTCAATGGCCTCCCAAAGGTCCTTGCGGTGGAAATCAGGATCCTGACCAGCCAGCTTCAGGGCCTCATCCCACACGAGGGAGTGAACACCGAGCTCGGGGGTCCAGATAAACTTGACAAAGTGGCGCTCGCCCTGGGCGTTGATCAGAGTGAAGGTGTTGACACCAAATCCTTGCATCATGCGGTACGATCGGGGAATGGCTCGGTCGCTCATGGTCCACATGAACATGTGTGTGGCTTCGGTATGGTTGAACTGGAAATCCCAAAAGTTGTTGTGTGCCGATTGGGCCTGTGGGACCTCATTGTGAGGCTCGGGCTTCCCGGCGTGGATGACGTCGGGAAACTTGATGGCGTCTTGAATAAAGAATACCGGAATGTCATTGCCGACGAGATCCCAATTGCCCTCCTGGGTGTAGAACTTGACGGCGAAACCACGGACGTCGCGAACAGTGTCGGCACTTCCGCGGCTACCAAGGACGGTTGAAAAGCGAACAAAAACGGGTGTCTCGCGGGAGGTGTCGGTCAAAACAGGCGCAAAGGTAACATCCTCGGCACTCTCATACACTCTGAACTTTCCAAACGCACCACTGCCACGGGCATGGACAACACGTTCTGGAATTCTCTCGTGATCGAATCTGTGAATCTGTTTTTATTAGGAATTAGAAACTGCCTGTCAATTGACTGGTGGGTAGTCACATACTCTCTCGCGTCCAAATGGGTCCTCGAGGAGCAAGGGGCCCGTCTTGTCCTGGTTGACGACTGATAACCAATTGTCGGCATTGGTTTGTTTCACACCGTAATCAGTGGTGAGGCGGTCACTGCTGGAAGCCTCCTTCGTCTCGTACTTGAGGTCATTGACCTTGTCATTTTTGTGACCCATGACTGCGTGCTGTACTTTCTCCATTGTTTTGGGAATGATGCCGGCCATGCAAAGAATTAAGAAGAGTGTAGGAATAAAGCTCTTAATGATGGGCTGCTTGCAGGAATTAATCAAGTAAAAAAGAGGTGTGGTATGTCGATCAATCGGTAATACAAAAAAACAATTGGAGGGATCAATTAAAAAGTGGTTTTTGATGTGTTTATTCTTGAGAAGATGACGTCAAAGAACCATGTTGCTCATGGCTTGTGGAGCAAAGATGCCAAAAATCCCACCGCGCAATTGGAGTTCCTGGGAGCAATCCGTACAATCGTCCGGTCATCGATCTCACAAAGGGCCAAGCACTGGCAAGCTCCAGAGTCTTGATGTCATTACCGTTGAAGGTGCTCCACTTACCACTTGCACCGAATGTCTTGGCGGTCTGCAAAGTCGATCTCCCACTTTATGTTCTGATCGAGAAGTCTCTGACAAGAATATTTCCGGTTGCTCCGATTCAACATTTGAACTTTTTCCAAAAAAAATATTTCGGATTCTTCTTTTTGTTACAGCATTTTTATTGTTCTTTTTTTTTTCTTCAAAACAAACCTTTTGCTTGCTCGTGATTGATTTGCAAACCGACTTTCAGGAATGCCGTGTTCCACTCCGTTGGATATGACGTCATTTGTTTACAGTCATGAGCAACTCAACAATTACGTACACATACATGGACTGCTCCTCAGATCCATGTAGACGGAGGACTCTTTTCTTCGCCCTTGCTCTCTACAGGCAAAAGTAGCCCATTTTTCTTTCACCATGGAAAAACTACCACAGTAACTACTTAAAAGAATTGTCCAGGAATGGAACAGACGCGTAAAGACACAGGGGACTACGAAAAAAGTGGTTGGCACCATATTCCGTCATATCAAAATCCTGGCAGGCCGCAGTACAAGCCATTACCTTTGCCAAGTTACGCATTAATGTTTCTGATCTCGAACTCCTTGCACATTATCTGTCCGCTCCAGCCATTCGGCAACAGGTTCGGAATATTATGCTTTGCATTGAACATGATGGTTCTGCTACCTTTGACGACTATGAGACCTTCAACGACCGGCCAGGTTGGACATTTTTACAATTGAGAAACGTTCATCTTGCCTGTTACTTGCACAAATTCTTTGAGACCTTGTGCGATTCGGGTTGGGGCGACGCGGCAACTCCACAAAAACAGACCAAAAAGTTGTTCCTCTCTATAACTCTCGGTGAGTTGGATAGAGACTGGACAGAACACCATGTAGGGTCAAAAAGGCAACGCAAAAGGTACCACAGGATAGGCCCCACTGAGAATCAGAGAGCTTTGGAAACTCTATACAGTGCTTACGGAGTTCAAGAAGTCAATGCAGATTGGCCATATCACGTTATGCCATCTGCCATCTGTGGTCGCGTTTGGCTGTGAAGTGGATTTCAATAAAGATGAAGTCGATCCGGAATATCAAACCCCATACCCACTCTGGTTATTCCACGTAACGAAAACATTTCCCAACCTGCAAAGGTTTGATTTGAGCGGCATAGAATCTTTCGATGTTGGTCTCTGGACTGGCGTGATTAAGGAGGGTCGGTAACTTGCACAGAAATGATTTAGACAATAGTTACCTTTTGCTGACCTCGAGAACAATTTTTAGCACTTCACGAATCACTGTCACACCAATTTAACCAATCTACGTCACTTGTACTTGGATTTTAATATATCTGGACGATCTGGGTCCTGTAACGGCAGTCAAGTATTGCCACCTAACTCTGACACGATTCCAGAGCTCTTATCTCGGCGTCTGGAAACGCTGCAGATTAATGAAGCTTCGATTTTGCCTTCAGAGATATTTCTGACTGCTTGCGACGGCTAGGCAGATCGGGCCTATGGAAACGGCGAGATTCTGCCTTGTCATGGGCGGTGCCAGAGGCGGAACAAAGAGGGGGGAGGTGCATACGGATGGATTCGGGAAGGCGTCGCAGGAGGACACGCATCAACACTACTTCGGCAAAGCCGCTCTAGGCGACCCCGGGCGACCTCGTGGACCATGCGATCTTGGTCAAGGGTCGTGATTCGTGGCGATACGACGTCCTGCGATCGCTCCCCTTTGCCAGGGCCTCTCCTTGCTGTCTCGGCAATTGCATGATTGGCAGAGTTACGATGGACTGGTGAGCCGATGCCCCCGCCAACCGTCACTCACAACCCCGCGACCCCCGTACCCCGTGAGTCCTGCATAGGACCAGGCATTTTACGACCGAGCACGTTTCCTGCGAGCCCGTGAGGACGGTGGAGAGGAGGAGAGAATGGAGGGCCGGGTCCAGGCTCCTTGCCGATTTTGAGGTCGAGTCCATCTTTCTCCGCGCACGACGCAAATATATTGCGCTCGTTCCCGGGCTCCCCAGCAGAACGAAGATGACCAGGCTGCACGCCAAATGCCCCTAGGAACTGTTCTTCTTGCAGCCTTTCCCGTCCCCTTTCCATTTCAACAACGCGGTATCCAGCCAGGAGCGCAATGTCAGTCTCCCTCGACAACTAGACCTTTTACAACCCTGCTGCAGCGACAGGCCGCAAGCCTGTGAGCCGTGGTCCTCGGGTTCGAGAGGGGGGCCCCTCTGCAGCGATCTTTGGGGTTCCTTTGTCCCCGCCACTGCGGCAGAATGCGCACGATCCTCAATGCAGCAGTACTGGGGAGTTGCAGGCCGATGCCATCCTGATCCCAGGCGACGACGATGATGACCTCGATGGCCGATCCGACACATCTTTCGAGTCGCTTGACGAGCTTCTGCTAAAGGCGCGCGCCAAGATTGAATCTGGCCGTGTTACTGGTACAGGTATGTGCCTGGATCTCGCATTTCTCGGCAGGCCAACATATTGACATGTCTGAGCAGGCAATTGTGTCGACGCTGCTTCCGACGATAGCGACGTGCCAGAACCTTCAGTTACCAGTGGGCCTGGCCTGGACGGCGAGTTTGCAAACCAGCAGCAATGGCTGGCCGGCTGTGCTGACCCACGCAGGACCGCCTCCAGTCATGGGGGTCTACAGCAGTCGTCAGATAGCTGCTTCCTCTTTCCGCGCCATGGCGACGGCGATCAGACGAGCAACCCAGCATACCGTCATCCGATTCCAGACGACAGAGGAGAGCGGAGCGGAGTGTGTCCTGCCGTGCCGCCACAAGTGGTGGAGAGCCGGGTACCCATACCCATGCTGCCAGGCGACGAGAGTACTAGCGAGCTCAAACCGGCAGATATCGAGCCACGCCCTCAACTCCAGAGCCCAAAGCGGCACCGCCCCCGGTCGTAGGTCCGGCAGCTGCAGCCTCTCTCAACATCCTGATTACCATGACGACGATCTGGCGAGTGACCCAGAACGACGTCATCCTCTCGTTCCGGAAGACAGAGAGCAGGATGAGGATAACACCCCTTCCCCCCCAGACCATCAAGCTGCGTCCAAGTTGACCAGTGAGAAGATGACGCAGCAGCAGAGCAGCCCGGTTCTGGCGGCAGAAGCTTCGCCGGTGAAGCCTACGGGGATCCTCCTCACCCCCGGCACTAGGACGACGCGAAGCAAAGCCCCGGAGCAACGAGGGCCAGCAGCACCGAATGGCCCGACGGAGAGCGGGTCAGCCTTCAGCAAAACATCGGTCGTCGGCGGCGGCGGCAGCGTTGCGACACTGACGAGGAGGAGGACTGCTCTCGTATTGTGGGAAGCGACGCCGAGCAAGGCAAGGATGAGAATGTCGTTCAGCCGCCACGAGGGAAGCGCCGCAAGGTAAACACAGCGCCCAAGAGGCAGGCACGTCTTCGCACCAACTCCTCATCGCAACAGGTTCAACAAGGTCCAAACCGCCGCCAAAGCCAGCGCAGAGTTTCCAACCCGCAATCTTCAGGGGCGTCCGCTTTGGGAGAGGAGACGCTTGAGGCCGCTTTTGCAAGCTTTGAGGAATGGCCACTCGAAGCGGTCCTCAAGCGCGTTTGGGTAGGCGGGGTATGGGCACAGGCACAATACTTGGGAACCTGCTGCGCATTTCGAGCAATGTCTTGAGATCCTAGAGCAGTTTCACCAAGAGAAGGGACTGCCTCCACCTTGTATATAGATTTGGGCTGAATTTGATAGTTGGGGTGGTTTGTCATTGCTTGTGAACGGGGCAGAGATTCATGTGCTTCATGTATTGGGGGGTTGATCTTGCGAT
This sequence comes from Podospora fimiseda, assembly GCA_033297215.1. Lineage (NCBI taxonomy): Eukaryota > Fungi > Ascomycota > Sordariomycetes > Sordariales > Podosporaceae > Podospora > Podospora fimiseda. The sequence continues at coordinate 52,359 of MU865437.1, forward strand.
AGGCATGTGATATTTGCGGTTGCTCCTTAGGGTTTGATGTTGTGAAAAGACGTGACAGTCCCGAAGACATGCCGGGTCCAGCCATCCAGCCACGGCGCTGAGCCACTGACGCACACGATTTTTCACTATATGAAACAATGCAATGGTTATCGAGAGTAGGAGAAAGAAGGTAAAAGTAAAGTCTCGGCGCCTATTATCTCGGTTGCTCAAAGCCGGTGAAAGTAAGTGATTCCGACGATGCCGGAAGTTCGTGATACCACCCACGAAAAACGAATCAGGTGCTGAGGTAGAGCAACCTGGAATCAATTAATTGTCAATTATCAGGTCTTGATTCTATTACTCAACACTACCCTACATACGGCATCTCGTTGGCCCACGTCAAGAGGTAAGCAGACGGCGGAAGATAATACGTCGACCAAAACGCCTCCACGAGCAACCCAATCCGAATCAGTGGGAAGAAACACACGATTGCCGCACGGAAGTACATAGAGGGAGAAACCAGGGGAAAAGACCATAGCAACGCAAAGAAGCCGACTCTGGTTCCTGGACCTGAGGGCTTGGTGTGCAAACACACAAACATACACTTAGAAGACACATGACTATGCGCTCGAGGACAAATCTCAAAAATTCTTTAATTCCAAACCGAAGTCATGCGCTGCTTGCCTGAGGTGGAGATTTCTCCTCCAAGGTGTGGAGGGTTAGGGTCTACTGTACCCTCCAACACAGGCCTCGCAGTTGGGGCCTCGCAGTTGGGAACAGGCCTCGCAGTTGGGAGCATGCCTCGCAGTTGGGAGCATGCCTCGCAGTTGAATTCGCGGAGAGGATTGAATCCTTGTCAGTTTCCGTTATCTACACTAGTGTACGGTAGTAGATAAATGTACTGTGGGGTTCGCACTTGTGGAGAGTACTGGCTGGGATGAATATACAATCATTCCAGTCGTTCCGTTGGCGCTCCTACAGCGTGTTTCCAACTGCGAGGGCTATTCCCAAGTGCGAGGAGGGGGATGGAAGGGGGGAGGCGAGATACTATAGTACTAAACTATTAACTCACTCCTTCGCTTGAGGGACATCAGCATGAGTGCCTCCCAACAGGGTCAAGGGTACGAAGATGATCTCAGTGTGTGGGGAGTGTCCCTATCTAGCTGGTGGAGGTATAAGCACCATGTCCCAGATACAAGGTATTTTTGACATGAAACGGCTCTCAGGAAGGGCGGCAGCAGGGAAAGGTTATCGGGAAACTCTTCTTAGCCGCCCCATGTAGTATGATTAGTTCCCAGCGTGGCTTCATGTGTCACACGGTTCCCGCTGACAGCATCCAACACAGCGTACTCAGCTACCCGACACAATAACCGCCATGCCAAGGACCCTCCACAGCCTACCAATATAGTAGGGCGGCTGAATAAGGGTCACACTATGCAAGAAGTGGTGTCCGAGGACCAGTATACTAAAGGATGGTTGATCAGGAAGGTCGCCGACATGAGACAGAGCTACAGAATGGCTGCAGGAGCCACTCAACCAAAATGACTGTTTTCTCTGTAATCTTCGGGGCCAAGGAAGGCTTCCGACGGAGAGGAGGATTGGCCACGCAACTATGAGGACCCCGGAGGGACCCGTACGAGTATAAATAAGGGCCTTGGTTTCCCAGTTAGAACTTTAAAAGGACAAGGACCTTGAGGCCATTACAGTTTATTATATTGATTTGAATACAAGCCTATTCCAAGCCCATTACACATGCCCTTGTCACAAAAGACCAAGCCACGGTGAATCTTCCATTGCTGTGGCGGGAGGATCCGTGCCTTGAGTTGTCTTAGTTCCACTCTATATCCCTTTCCAACTTAAGCTGGCACTTGCGTAATGAGGATCGCAGTGCCCGAATAGCAAATTCGAAATCCTTGAGATCGTGTGCGAGCTGGTAAAACGAGAGGACTGTCTTGAGAAGAAAGTTAACACCCCCGAGAGCGAGGCCAATTGCAGTCGAGGCCGATATTGGCTCTGCCATGGTCGGAGACAGGCGGATCTAGAAACTAGCAGGTTTGAATTGGCGTTAATGATGATTATGTAGATGCAAAGATTGAAAGCTCAGGGGAAAAGATTTTGGCACGATTCAGGTCGTTCATCGAATCCTTAAATTCTCTCAGCTGAATGTTGCATTGTCATCCATCAAGCCACTACGACTGTTTCGCAGGGTGACATGAGATCACGAGGTGCTTTGAGATCTAACTGGATAGTCTATACTCAACAAGACACAGCCAAATTTTCCATGCTGCTCTTTGGGCCTGGGTCCTTAAGTATTCCACGGTTCCCCGCTCCTTTTATTGCTCAAGTTGAACTTCAAATGGAAATTGACGGGAGTCATTTGTGTAAACAAAAAGAAAATGATTGCACTCTCCTGTTTTTTTTCTTGGAAGAACATACAAAGACTGTTTAGATAAATAGGATGGAAAAAACAAAAAATATGAAGGAATTTTACGTAGAGAGTTTCATACATGAATCACTGATCCGTTTGTCCATAAAGCCCTATCCTCACCGTCTGAGCCAGCTCAAAATCCCAATAACGTTACCCGTTTGCCATAATTAATAGCCCCTGCGGGAGTAAGAAGAAGGCTAAAATACCAGGTATGATGTATTTATATTGAAGTATGAGGTTCCTATCTCTCAGTCTGTATAATATATAAAAGAGTTTAACATTTATTACGTGGTTGGGGGCGGGTAATAATAGAGTTATTAATAATTACCGAAAGCGAATCGGACATTTTCATTTCCGTTTTATTTTATTTCTCACTCACAGCTGACAGTTCCAGCTTTTTGCAGCTTCCACATGCAGCTCAGCATAATTGTGCATAAATGCGGCTTGTCACTGAAGGTCACCCAATGGCTTTCCTTTCTGTTGACTTGTCAAGTGGACCTATATCACGAATCATCTGGAAAGCCCAAGTCTTTTTTTTAATACTTGTCATGCAGCCTGCGACGGAAATGTCACTGCAGTCATTTGACGCCTAAACGGCCGCTACAATGTTCAAGTCAGTCGTGCAGCGGACGTTGGGTTGGAAGTTTTGAATGTGCAGGATTAGGCAAAAAGATGTTGAAGTCATGGAGGCCTTATTGAGTTTCAATAGGTGCATACAGATGTTGAAGATTTTGCAGAGATTTATCTGGGGGCAAACACTTTTTCATCTTCTTTCTTTTTCTTTTTTGTACTCAAGTTGTTGGCTCTGAAACTTTGACCAGCATTGCTCTAATACAATCTCTCGTCCCACAACGCAAATTCATTATGTTGGCGCCGAATCACCATATGCAGGTTCAATTTCCCAGTAAGGCTCACCTTCATCTCTCCGTTTTCAAGTAATGGGAACGGCAACTCTAATATAACTCTCTTTTTTTCAGCCCAAGGGTCTTACAGAATCCACAACAGATGGAAAACCGATCATGTCCTCGGAATCCAGGTCAAGAACAACGTAAACCACCTCGGCGCACAACAGTCTAAACCTACGGATGAGTCCCAAATCTGGCTCATCGAAGCAGTTTCTGATGGGACCAGCTTCCGCATCAGAAACGCCCTATCAAGGTTGGTGTGGACGGCGGATGCAAAGTCTGGTTGCACCCGCGTGATTCTCAATCAGGAGAGCCCAGACTCGAACCCGAGTCAAGGGTGGTCGTTCAGGTCTATCAGCAATACAGGAGAAGGGTGAGTAAAATCGATTGCAAATTTGTGTCAGTGAGTAATAACATAGATACGGCAGACGGGCATACTACCGCATCACAAGTAACTCGAAGCCCGCCTATTCGGAGCCCACCGACTGGTCCTTGACACTGTGGGAAATAGGTCCCGACGATGACCTCCTGGCCTTCTCTTCACTCTGGAAGGATGTCAATTGGCAGCATTGGACATTCGAACCGGTCGTCAATCACGGTTCGTACCGCATTTCGCATCTGGCCAGTGGGAGGTATCTGCAGCTTAACGACCAGACTGGTTCAACTGTTGTCGCCACCACCCAGATTTTGTCTACAGATGTGTCATGGGGCCAACTTTGGTTCGTGGAACCGGTTGGTGTCAATGGCACAACCTTTGTCATTCGAAGTGCTGGGAACAAGAGGGTCTTGGCATTGGGGAATACTTCGACGGGTCAAGCTAATGTTGAACTGGTTGATTATAATGGCGGTATCAAGCAGCAATGGAGGTTTGTGGATGGTGATCCGAGTAGGCTTAATGAGACTTGGTAAGTTTCTCTCCGTGCAGATACGACTGTCCCTCTAGGTCTAACTCTAACTGTAAACTAGTTTCAACATCGTCAATGTATCGTCTGAGACGCTGGTAGGGGTCAAGGAACAAGGGTCATTGGGAACGCTTGAGGCTCAGACTGCTCGCGCAAGAGGTGATCGAATGCAGATTTGGCAGCTCCATCAGTATCGTGATGAGTTGTCGGATGAACGAGATGGATCAGGCGTGTGTTGGGACTGGTGTGGAACTTTTGGCAATGGTCTCTTCAAAGGTTTTAAGCCGCTGCGTATTTAAAGAACTGTGTAAGGTAGGTATCGTCACAACAGATTGGTTTAAATTTTATGTATGTGTCCTATGTAGCTACAGGTTCAATCCGAGTTATCACAAATGTCTTCTGAATGTTGGTTGCACCCCTCCCACATCCAAATATCTTGATCTACGTTCTCCACCAACTCTATCAATAACTTGGCCACTCCCTGGTATACCTTTTCCACTGGCTCTATCAATAACTCGGCCACTCCCTGGTATATATCATCAAGATCCTCGCTCGGACGCCAGACAAATCCTGATTTCAAGAGCAGCTCTGCAGCGCGTTCATGCTCCCTATCCATGGCAGCCAACAAAGCATTACCATCGGGACCCCCTCGTGCGTTAACATCTGCATGATATTCCAATAGTAACGCGACAGTACGACACATGTTCCTAGCCGAGGCAGCCTGCAGTGCGTTGTCATAGTACTTCCCGCCCCTAATATTGACGTTGGCACCGTTCTCAAGAAGTAGACGTACAACGTCATAATCAAATTCATTGCCTTCCACCTGAGGCACTGTCCATGAGGAACAACAGGCAGCCTGGAGTGCATTACGATACATGCCACCCCTAGCGTTGACATTGGCGCCTTTCTCAAGGAGTAGCTTGACAACTTCGCAGTCGAATGATGCGTCTTTTTCGTCCCACCGCGCTGAAGCACAAGCAGCCTGAAGTGCGTTGCCAAAATCTCCTCCCGAAGCGTTGACGTCAACTTTCCTGTCCAGCAGTTCATGGACAATTTGGATCCCTTCCTTGTGACGGGGGGATTTTGGGCCATGTCCATCTCCATCCGGCAGAATGCAGCTTGGAGCGCGGTGCTGTATTTCCTTGTTCTTGCATTGGGATCGGCACCTCTTTCCAACAGAAGTTTCACGACACTTCCATGACCCTCCGACACGGCAAGTTGAAGGCTGTTCCCATACAGACTACTTCCACAATGATTGATATCAGCCCCGTTATTGTCACACGGCATCCCATGACTGAATCACTCACAGTGTGCCAGGTCAGCAAATAGGACAACAAACAGGCCAAGAAGCCTCAGGAGCCTACCAATATAGTAGGGCTCCCATGGGCGCCCAATTCCTGCACGTCAAGGTGCCCGAAGCACTGCATCTTGAAGGATGGTTGGTCAGGAAGGTCGGCAACATGGGATTGATCTGCATGAAGAAAGCAGTAGGACCTCTGAGTCAGAAAACCTGTATTCTTAGAAATCATGACCAAGCCCAAAGGAGGGCTCCGGTCGAGTAAAGGACCCAGGAGACAGTGGAAGCCATGGAGGGCTTCTACGGGTATAAGTAGCCCTTGATCTTCCAGTTCAGATTGTAGGAAGGCAAGGACCTTTGAGTCCATAACAGATTATTACATTGATTTGAATACAAGCCGTATTCCAAGCCCTTAACGTTAAGCCCTTGTCACAGTTATCGAGAAGCACTTGAACGACTTCTACTGCGCCAGCATACGACGCAGATTGGAGAGCACTATCAAATCCATCTCCGCCTGGTGAGTTGACATCGGCTCCCTTGTCCAGGAGTAGTTTCACCATTTCCAAGTCCCAGAAAGACGCAGCAGCCTGTAACGGACTGCCGCGGTAATCATTCAGCGCATGGATGTCAACACCTTGCTCAAAAAGCAACTTCACTGCTTTTTGGTGTCCCCCATTGACCGCAGCCAGTAACGCATTACCATAGTACCCGCCCTGGAGGTGAATGTTTGCCCCCCTGTCGATAAGTAGTTGGAAGCTTTCTTGGCCATGATAAGAATAGGCAGCAGCCTTGAAAGCAGTGCCATAGAAGTCGCCTTGCAAGTTTGGATCTGCTCCCCTCTCCAGTAGTAACAACACAGCCCCATATTTGTTTTCACGCGCTGCAGCTTGAAGGGCAGTTGCACAGTGGCATTTTCCAGGTTGACAAGCGTTGATTTCAGCACCTCGATCGAGGAGTAATGTCATCACAGACAGGTGCCCCGCCCCCGAGGCAAGCACCAGAGGAGACCCAAACCAACCACCTGCGGCATTGGCGTTAGCCCCTTGGTCCAAGAGCCACTTCACGACGGCGAAGAGTCCAAACCGGGAGGCGTAATGAAGTCTGAGCTTCGGGCCTGTCCTATCTGAGTCGTATATATTGAGCTTGCCCCAGCGAGAAGTCACCAAATCGCTGGTTATGAATGCAATGGCCCTCTCAGCAAGAAGACTGCCTTCCATGGGGTTCGCCAACGCACAATACCGTGCCCAATTGTCTCCAGCAAAGTGTGCCATTGAGTAGCTCCTTGTTTCAACTGACTCAAACTCTCTCCATTCCTCATCCTCGATACTCTCGAGATACGCAATGTAGGTCTTGCTAAGGATGCTGGAGGCGCTTTCGAGTTGAAATTCAGGCCTTGTCAACAAGTACTCCTTGACCGAAACGTGGGCGATAGAGAGGAGTTGGGTGAGACTTAGGTCCTCGCGACCATAATACTTAGACGCCCTCCCTTCTCGCATTGAAATCAGATCAGGGCAGTATTTAAGGACTTCAGATTTAAATGGCCTGGACCGGAGGTTAAAGCCCCGTAGGCCCTGCTCTGTGTCATCGGGCCTTGTCGCAATGATCTCGATGGCCTGGTGCTGTGTCATGGATTCGGAAGTCATCCAATAGGGCCAATTCACAAGAAATTGCAAAACGCGAATGACACCGTCCTTCACTTCTGTCGGTATCCTTTCAATCATGCGATCATATGTCTCGCTGAGATCCTTGGGTAAGTGCTGCAGAGCCTGCTCAATCTGCCGGCTGTTCGAACACTGTGCCAGGACGTTGAGCTGGCAATGCGCCCACCTAAAGCTATAAGAATGTCAGGAAAATAAAACACCAAGGTTGTCATCAAAAAGGTAAACTCACATTCCCTTGGCTCCGTCGCCTACCCTCTCCCGAATCTGTTCTTGAACATTTTCTGGCAATTCCTTGAACTTCACAAAATCAGGACTTTCCTGAAGTGTTGACACGACATAAGACCGAATATCATCATCGACCGCCTCCATAATCAATGACACACAATTTCCATCGCCAATCAACGAAGGGATCCGTCTCTTGAGTTCTGGCTCTGGTCTGCCGGTGACCAGAAGCCGAACATTGCCGACATCCTCCGCGGTGAAAGCATCCATCCACTTCAAGAGCTCCTGTTTCTCTGTACACTCATCCAACGCATCGATAATCACAAAAATGGTCACTGAACCCTCTCGCATAAGAGCATGCAAACAATCCATCAATTCTTGAGTATCAGGTTGTCTGGAGCCGTTATTGTGTCGTCGATAGAGATTGACGAGCTCTTCGTTGTGGGGTTTCGCTTTGTGCAACTGGAAGATGAGCAACCGGAGTAGAGCGTCAACAGTCTGCTTTTCAGTAGTATTGAAGTCAAAGTAGAAGGAAATGCTGATGGTATCCTCCAGAGCCATGGTAGTCTTCAACACAGTCGAGCTCAAAACAGTCTTTCCGCACGAAGCAAACCCATAAAGCCATAGATGACGACGTGAGCCCTGTTTCCACTCAACAAATTCTTCACTTTCCAGAAACCATTCCCAGTCCCTTCATGACGTTTGGACGTTGCTTGGTTGAAGTTCGTAGAAGTGTCGACATGCTTGAACCATTTTTCAGCTTCGACAACATGAGAATAGCTTTTCATCGCCTCAATGGAGCTTTGGGTCTCGTGGGCCTGTTGGTGTAGATCTTCCAAGCCTTTGTGGACTGACTCCATCACATCAACAAAACGTCTTTCTGCCTCGACCTTATTGGGTGCTATCTGAAGCAAAAGGTCCTTTGCGTACGCTGCCGCCATCATGGCCGCATAACCCTGCCACTCTTTCTTCTTGTGAGAATCCGAGTAATCACAGATACCACGAACAACAAGACACGGAAAGTGGTTCACCAGACGCCTCCATCTCGAAGAAGAGTACACCCTTACAATCCACCAACCCATCCCGTACAGACGCATCCTTCATCAACTGATTACCGCTGGCAACCAATCCATAATGAATCACCGGATCATCTTCATCTTCGTCTCTCTACTCTCTCACAACCAGATTTACCTCTTCACAATCACAAACAACCGCACAAGGAGCATCCAAGTCCAAGGGATGAAAAAAATCACTCCGATACAGTCTATCAGTATCAGGCCCAGGCCGCCGATACTTCTTCCTCCTTTTAATATTCCCCAACGCCTTCTCAACACTCTCAACCAACCGATGCCCCTTCCTCTCATAGGCACTCTGCAACGCACCAACAGCAGTCCGCAAAGCCATGGGCGCCTTATCCAACTGTCCTGTCCACGTCGCCTCCGAGCGACCCTGAATCGTCTTGCCGAGATCATACTGAAAGACAGAAGTCCCAACAACCACATCGCCCAGCCGAATGTCATTCTTGGCCGACGGCGCGCCGCCTGCAATGCCAACCATGAGGCCCAGGCGTACATTCGTGAAGCTGCGCAGCATGTCGCGTCCGACTGCTGCAGCTGAGTTGGTTCCGTACTCGCCGTGCGGCAGGACAGCGATTATTACATTATGGTCGCCGATTCTGCCGAGGGTGTAGGTGTTGTTGTTGTTTGCAGCGACAATTGGCGGGGTTCCGACGTGCTCTTGGTCCAAGAATGCGGCCGCCGCGACATACTCGGTTGGAATGGCGCAGATCCAGCCAACTGTGTATTGCTGGGGGTTGAGCATTTTTCTTGCAAGAAACTTAACTATGGGAAGAGAAGAAAGGAGGTTCAACGCACGAACACAGGTCAACAAAATCCGAAAGGACAGCGGATGAAAGAGAGAAAAATGATGAAAGCCAAGAGCATTTTCAACAAACTATCTGTTAAGACTGCGGGTGAAAAAGAGAGATAAAAGATAACAGCCAAGAGAAGTTTCGTTAGGCTGCCTCTGGGCAATTGTATTCAGCAGCGGTACTTCCGGCCAAGAAGTGAGAAGAGGCGGGGTTGAAGTGACTGCATATGTCATGTAACCCTTTTGCATAACTAGCCCCCAAGAGCCGTAATAATCGTGCAGGCCATCATATACACCAATCAGAATTGCTGGATAGAGCCTGTCAAGTTTTTAAGCCTCTCACTTCCATCCAGTTAAGGTCTCTCAAGTATCCGTATTAAAAAGATATTATATCCCCTCCTCCTGCTCACTTGTATCCTGTTCTTGTCAACTATAGGCATCTGAATACTGTTTCTAAAATGTAATTATATGGCCAAGAACACTATTATCCCCGAACCTCCCTACCTAATTAATAATCTACAGAACACAAGGTCCCTTGAAAATCTTATCCCCAGCTCCCTCAAGCGAAGTTAAGTCCCCCCAGATGTCGAACGACTCAAACCCAAACGGGCAGGTATCGGTGCGCGCAAGGCCGGGCACAGAGCTCTGGTCGTTGAACTTGGTGACGCGCCAGCAAGCCCCTCTCCACCACCAGGCACTAATGCAGTTTGTCAAGTTAAAGCAGGTGTCGCAGCGTTGGGAAAGATGGAACTTACGGCTATGACGGTTACTGTCCTTCTTTCCATGAGCCTTTCGATGTTGGTGGTGATCTCGGTTATTGTGACTTCCCCTGCGGTAGCAGTAGCGGGCTCGGTCACTGTTGTAGTCTCGGCGGTTGGAACGGTTGTTACGGAAAGTGTGACTGTCGAGGCCGTCAGTTCGAGACAGCTGCATGCGCTCGAGAGTCTGTGTGCCGGGTGTCGCAGGAGGTTCTTCTTTGTCAAGGCCGCTGCCGTCAACACATAAATCCAATACAAAGTCTGTAAACTGTCTCAACTGAAGCAATACGACTCCACGACAAACACCGCTATTCAAGATTATCTTTCTTCAAACGCAAACGGAACCTTTCTCTGGGTAGCCTTGGTTTGCCAAGAACTCGCAGGCGCACAGAAACGTAAGAGGCACATCCAAACAACGTTACAAACGTTTCCGCCTGGGCTAGACGACTTATACGCAAGAATGGTGGGGCAAATGCAAACATCTCCAGATGCAGAGCTTTGTAGAAGGATTCTCGCTGTTGCCGCAGTTGTTCGACGGCCTATCAGTCTTGAAGAAGTTATCGCTCTTGTTGAAATGACGGATGATGAGCAAGAGGATTTGGAATATATTATCGGTGTTTTCGGCTCATTTTTAGCCCTCCAAAAGAAAACAATTTATTTCGTCCATCAGTCAGCCAAAGATTTTATTCTCGGAAATGCTTTGAATAACAATAAATATTCGCAAGAGGCCTTTTGCTGGATCTTTCACTCAGGAAAAGAAGAGGTCAATAACAACATCTTCTTGAGGTCTCTTCAAGCTATGTCGACAGTATTACGATGTGGCATGTACAACTTAAGTTCACCGGGATCCATGATTGATCAAGTCACCACGCCAAACCCAGACCCGCTAGCAGCGGTGCAGTACTCGTGCGTTTATTGGATACATCACTTATGCGACCTGATCTCGAGCACCAACTCAAAGCGGGACGTTCTACGAGAAAATGGGGATATCCACACTTTCTTCAAAACAAAATTTCTTTATTGGCTAGAAGCTCTCAGTTTACTCAAAGCAATGTCCGATGGAATCAAGGCTTTAAAACAACTACAAAGCCAATTAGTAAATACGAAACAAATGATGATACAAGTGACCTGAATTAACAGTTGTACAGAAAAACGGAAATCAAGGAGAATTATCAGCGATCATTCAAGATGGATACCGTTTTGCTCTGTCATTCGGATGGATAATAGAGCAAGCCCCTCTCCAAGCATATACATCAGCATTGGTATTCGCACCGACAAGAAGTTTGGTGAAGGAGAGCTTTAAGCAAGAAGGACCGAAATGGCTCAGCAATCAACCAGTGGTAGAAGCTCAGTGGAATGCTTGTTTACAGACGTTAGAGGACCATCGGGACTTGGTTTTGTCAGTTGTGTTCTCTCCCGATGGCAAGCAGGTGGCGTCAGGCTCTGGTGACAACACCATCAAGATCTGGGATGCAGGATCGGGAAGCTGTGTGAAGACGTTAGAGGGCCATCGGGGCTAGGTTTCGTCAGTTGTGTTCTCTCCCGATGGCAAGCAGGTGGCGTCAGGCTCTCCTGACAACACCGTCAAGATCTGGGATGCAGGATCGGGAAGCTGTGTGAAGACGTTAGAGGACCATCGGGGCACGGTTACGTCAGCTGTGTTCTCACATGACGTGGCTCACCTAAATATCATTACAGAAAGCCCAAACCAACTGGATGGTCCAAAACAAAACTTCTATGGCTTAGGACATGACGGGTCATGGATTACTTGCAATGGTCAAAATTTGTTATGGCTACCACAGGAATACCGCCCAGTGGTTCTTGCTATGGAAAGTCACAACATAGCTTTTAGTCTGCCTTCTAAACGTCTACTTTTCTTTCAATTTTCACATGTTTGATATTTAAACGTCTCTCTTCCTTCTTTCCTTTATTTCTTTTTTCTAGTATACCACCACTTGGGCTTGGGGGGCTTGGTTAATTTATAGAACAAGAGTATTTTAGTTTCTACCCGTGCGTTTTGTCGTTACGCAAAAGGTTATTGATTGGTGATGTAAGGTTTCTTTGGAGCATGATTCATGTCTCTCAGTCAAGATGGGAATGATGAGTTTTATGAATTCTGAAGTTCCCTGAAGTTCAATTTCTTTGGCAATTGAAGACGTAGATAGTTGGTGGCAATTTTTGCCACGCGGTCAACTCTACTCGGACAACGAAAAGTGAATCGTACCAACGAACCCAGAAGTTTTGACTTGTCTTAGCCCCCGAGCACCAGTGAGCCTTGGTCTGGTACCGGTTCAACAGCGTACACATCAGTGTGTGCAGCTTTGCCAAGGCAGACACCAAATTATCTACTGTCAATGGGGTGCCGGTAGTACCTTTGCTGTTGTTGAATTGTGGGGATTATCTGAAAGACCTGGTGTAAGGAGGTTGGTCAGATGTAAAAGGAAACTTAAACTCAATTGATAAGAAGGGGCTGAGGAACCATTAACAAGTGTCTCATGCCGCATACCAGAATTGGAAACTTTGAACGTGGAGATCTTCATCTTCCACTGGTTGAAACAAGGAAGGTAAACCCCGTGACCAAGCTCGATCAACTTCATCCAATGGCAACAGTCCCTCTGAGAAATCACGAAAGAACAGATTATTGGCACTGCTTGCAATGAACAGATTCAGAACAAGTTCACCCATCATGACAAATGCGGTAAACACATTCCCAAGGATGGTCAATGTTATTGGTGTGATCCAGGGAATGCTCCCAACAGCTGTTCCTTTAGCTATATTCTTTCATTTCATCTCTACCAAAATCCTAACTATAGCACTAGCAAAAAATAGCTACCAGGATCAAAAGAAAGCAAGCAACTATGTGTGATTTCACTCAGGTGCAATATCCATATTCACACTTCCGCTGAATCGGCACCAGAGAGGCCGGTGGTTGTAAACGAGGTCTTCAAAGAATCAACAGCTTGGCTCTCATGGGCTCTCGAGCCGCCAAGATCACTCTCTATATATACGGAGAAATCAGCCAACTTAGATAGATTCCTTAGTATGCAACAAGATAGTTCAACCAGCACAAGTTACCTTCGGATAAGAACGAGCTCTTCAGCATGCTTGTGAGCAGCGGAGTATCATCTAATTCAACAACCCTCTTTCCAGAGGCAGTGACTGGCCGTCGAACTTTCCGCGCGCCGCATTCCAGGCTGAAGAAAAAACGCCTCTAATACTTGCGAGTCAATGGAATGCAAGATCATCAGGTGTGGCAGGAGCGGCGTGAGGGTTTACATGGGAATACCTGTACCCTTTCCTTTTCGCCGCCGTATTCCCCAAGGAGGGGCGCTGGGCGAAAGAGAGGGTTGTCATAACCGTGGTTCAGCTGACGGCACCAGCACCACTTTTCCGCCGCCGCCCCATTTTTTGCCGGTGCCGTTATATGTTTACCTCAGGAAGCCCACTATCTCAATTATTTGCTCAATGTCCATCCATATATAACAACTTCTTCTTCTTACTTTTAAAAAGACATTATATTTCCAGACACTGATCTGAACTCCGGCAATATTTTATCGTCTCTCTAGCCAGTCCTTAATAGGTATGGCAAAACAGGGTCAGGACAATCAAGTATCGGGCCAGAACCAGAGCAAACTTGAAACCAAAACCAAAACCAGAACCAGAACCAAAACTAATATCAATACCAATACCAATACTACTAAAACTAACAACCAGAATCCAAGCAAACCCCAGAAACAACATCATCCGGACAAAATCGCGCACGACAATAAGGATAAACAAGAATCCCAAGGCGCACCACAACCAGAGCCGACCTCATGCCCAGAACCAGATACATAGCAAGGAGAGCCAAGATAGTACACAAGAAAGGCTCGTCCCTGTTTAGATCCTCGGCAAGATTTGTAATGCTCCATTTCTTGAGTTTGAAAACTATGGAGAATATGGAAAGCTGCCTAACTTAGGCCATGATACAACGTGCAATCATTGTTCTATCCCAACCAGAATTGTTAAGGATAGCAGGTTTTTCAAGGCAGCCGTCGCAGTGAAGAGTAATCTTGTTCTTTTTGGAAAGAATCTCTCACAAGCTTCGGCTTCCAATTAAATTGGAATGTTTGGTTGCAACCTCGAACGGAGAAGGTACAGATCCTTGGAGAAGGGAACCCAGGGTTAGCTCCCGTTGAGTCGGCCAGATTCCTTGGAGTATGGCTGGATAGGAAGCTTTCTTTTAAGGCCCACAGGAAAAAGGTGAAAGAGAAGATGGCAACTCAAACTCTAGCTCTGACCAGGATGGC